>BLKR01000342.1:505747-575989 GCA_011170035.1 Teleogryllus occipitalis
TGTAGGGGCGGGGGCGGGGCCGGCGGTGGGTGTGTTGGCGGTGGCGATGGCGGTGGCGGTGACGGTGGCGGGAGCGGCGGCAGTGATGGGGGGAAGGGCGTTGGCGGCGGTGGCGGCGGCAGAGGCAGAGGCGGCGACAGCGGCAGCGGCAGCGGCGCGGCGCTGTCGCCGGGCGCTTATGAGCGCGTTGCGTATCGCGGCCATCAACGCACGGCGCCGCGCCGCCGAGGTCGCTTATCTTCTTTTTGGGCCGCTCCCCTCGCGCCCTCGCGTCCGGTCCAACCCGCCCCCCTCGCCATGCTTCTTCGCTCGTAGCTTCCCTCGTGCCACCAGGCCGGTGTCCTTCTTCATCTCGCTCTTCCTTTCCTCTCCATCTCGATCTCGCTTTTCCATTGTTCTGCCTCATGTCTCGCTCTATCGTGTGTCGTTATGCCTCCTGGCATGCTTTACTTCTTGTGTCTCCATCTTATTTTTGTGTTGCTATTTTCTTTTCAAATCATATACGTACGTCTTATGTCACATTCTCCATCTTGTTTCGTCATTTCCTTCTTGTGTTGCCATTTCCTTCAAGCGTCCCCGTGTCCTTGTGTTCCCATTTCTGTTTAATCTTTTCTCCCTCTTGTGTTATCATCCCCCGTTTCGTCATCTATTTCTTGTTTCATTATTTCTTTTCTTTTATGGCCATTTTATTTATGCATCGCCATGACCTTATGTCTTTATCTCCTTTTTGTGTTACGTTCTTCTTCTCCTTCTTCTTCTTCTTCTTCTTGTGTTACCATCTTCTTCTTGTGCTACCACCTCCTTATTGTGTTACCATCTTGTTGCGTTACAAACTCCTTGTTGTTTTATCATATCATTCTTGTGTCACTATCTCCTTCTTGTGTCACAATCTCCTTCTTGTGTCACCATCTCTTTCTTGGGTCAACATCTCCTTCTTGTATCACCATCTCCTTCTTCTATCACCATGTGCCCCTCTAGTTTCGTAACCTTCTCGTTTCTTGATCTCCTTTTTACGGCGCCATCTCCTCTTTCATTCAACATCTCCTTGTGTCCAAACTCCTTCATGTGCCACCATCTTCTGCTTGGATCATTATCTCTTTGTCTCGCCTCCCATCGTATCTCTCCATCTGCTCATTCCTCTCCCTTTTATTTTCTTCCTTCAGTTCTGCGATACAGAAAAGAACCTCTGTAGTCGATGGTTCTACTCCAGTTTGATCGTATTTAAACCTTCCCTCTGTCTTCTTCTCTTCTCAAGTCCGCCTCACCAGCACAGCTCTTCCCCTCACGGCTTTTCACTTAAACATATTTTCTCGTTTCTCTGCATCTTCTCAACCTCGCCCGTGCGTGTTTTTGGCTGTCTCCGAAGTTACATCGTCCCTCCATTACAATGTCCGTAGTCGAAAAATAATTTCTCTATGTTACTTCCTCTCATCGCACTCCACGAACATCCTCCAATTTCTTCATTCCATTGTATTGTATCTTTTCCTCCGCGTCATCCTCCCACCTCTTCACGATGGAGTGCTCCCTTAATCCACTGCCACACCGAGGGGCGCCCAGCGGAAACCAAGGACCTGAAGCAGTTGATCCATGGGGATCACAGGATCCATCTTCAGGTCAAACGAAAAATTCTCTCTTCCTCCAGTTCATTTCTCCATGCATCAGAAATAATATCTAGCATTACATTTGGATTAGAGATGAAAACATTTTCTTCTTTAATTCGGAGCCCCAATTAAGTCGGGGCCTGGGGCAGGTTGCCTCAGCTGCTCCACCCTGTTCTGGTCGCCCCTGGCCACACCTACACTCCACTCGGGTACCTCGTTGTTCCCTGGCGGATGCTGCAGCAGTTCCGAGACGCTGCCGCCACTACCCCCACCACCGCCAGCGCCGCCCCCGCCGCCATGACCTTCACCACCGCCGCCACCACCGCCACCGCCACCGCCACCGCCACCGCCACCGCCACCGCCACCGCCACCGCCACCGCCACCGCCACCGCCACCGCCACCGCCACCCCGCCCCCACCGCCGCCACCGCCGCCAGCGCTGCGCCACCTCTCTGTCGCGGCGCCCCTCGTCTTTCACCGCCCCTCTCCACGCGGGCGCGGCGCGGCGCGGGCCTCTCCAGGCCGCCGCTGACCCGCCTCTCTCGCAGCCTGTGCTATTTGGGCGCACTTGCCACGCCCACGCCTCTCGCCAACCACTCACCTCAGCCCCGGCGAGCCCTCCGCTGGCATTGCCACTGCTTTGCAATTCTCTTTGTAATCTGGACGCTGGGCGTCTCCGTCAACCGCCTGACGTTGGATTATTTCTCTTACTTTTACTACCTACACTTGGCAACCACCTTTGTTTTGATTCTACTGACATTGTACTGACGCACCTTGTGCTTGTCGATAGTTTTTTTCTTTTACCTTTTTTATATTTCTTTCTGTACTTTCCTCTTTTACTTTCTCGTGGTATATGAACTAGAATTGAGAATGTTATGTAACGCAGCGGAAAATTGATTTTGACATTTTAACGGAAATACATGTTTTGGGGTTCCTAATACAAAAAAAATAGTTTTATTAAATGTATGTCAGTCTCTTCTTTTTAAAATTTTCTCAAAAAAAGTCTCCAATTTTTTTTTTAAACTTCTTGTAAGCATCAAATGATGACTTAAGCTCTTATAATGATGACAAAGATTCCAGTTTCACTGTTAACTCAAAATGTTTAAAAATTGCAAAAGTTTGAAATTGTTTGGTCCCAATCGTACTACATTACTGAACTACATTACTGAAGATAAAGATTTTTTACGAATGAAATTTATTTTCCACAGTTACTTAATTATTGTCAAGTAAATTGTTTGGAAAACAAGAAGATCTGTGCAATTTTGAGTGAAATATGGGCAATATTATAAACAAGACTTTCTCAAAAATGTCTGCAAATCTTTTTCATTTAACTTTTTATACATATGTATAAAAGTAAAAAATGCACTGAAGAACATGACATAAACAAAAGAAATGTACGTGGTTTTTGTTAAAATATTACTACTTAAAAGTAAACTAAACCATTGTGATAACTTATACATGCTCGGAATGTTATATTCAACATTTTCTGTATAGAGTTGAAAGATATTCATATTAAAATAACTTTGTGTAAAAGTTATTCAGACATAAATTCAAAGTTACAAAGCATATTAAATAGCCGTGCATGGTTACATGGGCGTAACATAAAGGTCATGCATGGTTTAAAAGGTTAGTTTTAGTTGTATCATTGCTTTTATCACATTATTGTTTCTCGCATCACGTTCAGACGTACAGTGATACATATGGTACGTTCAGTGATTATGCCTCTTGTGAGACCGTGGGACAGGGGAGCAAAATTATGTGGAGACCAAGGTTGTGGTTTGGAAATTCACGTAAGACATGAATGTTTTCAATTGTGTTTGAAGATTGGGAATTTATAGACTCTCGTGTGTTACAAATATTCGCTAATCCTTACATAATATCTTGGCCTGTCTGGCAACTGTGTGTAATTCGTATTTTTAATTGAGGAACTGGATCCCACAACCAAATCAATGGTCCAAGCATCGCTGTAATGTCAAGGAATAGCATGGGCAAATATGTGAAGGTACGGGACTGAGATAGGTCTAAGTGATATTGGGGGTGCACAAAAGTGTTCTTCACCACATCCCAAAGGAACGGTAGGTACTACGAGAGGTTCAGGTAGTCTTTGAGACGCCGAAGGGAAAATCTGTGCCATTCTGTAGCACCATCAGTTACTTTCTGCCCTGCATGTTCGTGTTCTGTCTTTAACCGTGGTTAATTTCGGGGATTTTAAGGAAAATATAGGTGAAACTACTCTTTTGCTCAGTTAAATGTAAAACACATTTCACTTTTCAACGAGTGACAAGCGGATGAGTATTTTTTCATTGTTTTTACAATGGTTACTTCTTAATTTTTGTAATCTATAACATCGCATAATTCATGTCGGTCTCGTCTCCTCGTTACTGCTACAACGAATTTCCCTCTACAACTATTCTTTGTGTTGTCTCTTTGTCTCTTTGCTCTTCTCCGCTTCTAATTCACTCGCCGACCGCATGCACTTGAGAAATCACGAAAATCGCACTTAAGAGTTTTTTTTGAAAGTAAAGTCTTCAACAGCCACATATAAATGAAGTGCGGCGTATAGAAAACTAAAATATAAAATGAATATGCCTCTTCATCAATTATTTTGAAGTCTTTATTTATTTTGAATTTATGGGTAGTGAGATTGTCCAAAAGCTTCTACGACACTATTTGTGTTTTACGCCAAGAATAGTGTATAACACAAGGGTTCATCCATTCTTCAAATCTTCTTTTATATTATATCATGCAATTGGTATTAGGATGTGAATAAATTTATTGCTATTATCATTATATCAAAATCATTAACTGACAGCTATCGAAAGTTGCTTGTCAATAACGAAAAAGACCATCACGTACAATATTTATCATGTCTCATTTCATTTATCTACACTTTGTCACCGAATTACTATTTTTAAGTGACATGTTAGTCACATGAATTTCTTTTTTCTTTCGTCCGGCATTAACAAATTGAACAATGTCGTAAGCCACACTAACGCTTTCTATATCAGCTGCCTTTCACACAAGCCGGTAGCTTTGCACATTGCACTGCAATCTCTCTTTGTCTAAAAAGTTACATTTTGAGGTAAGCTCTACTTAGTAAGCTTAGCTCTACTTAGTCACTTTAGCCTTTTGGCATTTTTAATTGTTGCATATTGAAACTATTTAATAGAAAAGGTACACATTTTATGTACGAGGTAACATGCATTCTTTTTTGTGATCTTCTGCACTTTTATTAAACGGCACGATCAGATTTTATAAATTGTATATTTATAAAAGTTATTATTCTCTAAACTTTATAAAAATTACATATTTTCATATCACGAGTTACAGGCAAAATATGAACGTTGTCCTTTACTCTCAATTTGCACGTTTCTGCATGTTTCCCTTCTCAATTACATATTGTCATGTTTTACGTATAAAACGTTCGTTCACTTTGTTGTCTTTTTGGTAAGCGCACCTTGTTACGGTTTGGTACTTTTCTCGCACTACTTCGTTCAACATTACAATATATTATGCATACATATGTTGAGATTGTACTTATGGATTTATATGCTCTACTTTGAACTCATATTACCGCATTTCGGCGCCTTTATTCACTATACAATATTACTCTTTCTCCTGCAAATGTTTGGATGTGGAGACAACAGGCCAAACTCGCTACTACTTCACTACAGTATTTTCTTTAGCGAGCCTTTTGGCGCTTTCCTTTTAGTACTCAGCTCTTTACTTTAAAGTGCCATACGACTCCGACATATTACTCAAGGTTTTGTGTATGTTTCAAACTCAATATGGATTCTTCACTCGCCGTAATACATGCGTCGCTTAAGAGGAGGATACTTATTTTGAAGTAACTGGTTATACTCTTTATGTGCAAAAGTTACGCCTTTGAAAGCAACAGGCATCCAATTCCCGCTTGCTCTCCTATACACTCTGCTTTTTTGTTTGGCGCACCCTTTGGCACTTTTTGTCATACTACTACTCCGTCGCTGCTCGTGCCAAAAAAGTTGCGCATTTCAACAGGTGATGACTTTTCTTTTGCTCCGCGCGCCCTTTGGCCCATTTCGGACCACTGTGCGCCGACGCCCTTTCCGTCTCGCGGCCGCCCTTTGTCTTGCCGCCGCCGCCGCCACCGCTGTCACAGCTGCCTCCACCCCTGCACCTCCGCTCCTACCGCCTCCGCCACCTCCTCCCGCTGCGCCTCCTCCTCAGACTCCACTTCGCATCCGCTTCTGTCTCTGTTTCCACTTCCGTCTGCCCCTTCATATTCACCTCATCGCCGCATCTGCCTCCGTCTCACCTTCGCCTCCGACTCCGCATCCAACTCCTCCTCCACCTTCCCCCACCCCCAATTCCGCTTCCGCGTCTGACTCCCCGTCCTCCTCGCCTGGGGCTCAGAGTTCCCCCAACCCCTCAGGCTTCACTGCCTCTGCTCCCCTTTCCACCGCCTCCTCCTCCCTCACAGCCAATGCCACTACCGCCTCTGCCTCCGTGTCCTCCCCTGCCTTACCCACGTCCCCCCTCGCGGCGGCCTTCGAGTTCTCCTCTCCTTTGTTTCCGCCATCACCAACGCCTCCCTCTTACCTACGTCTCCGCCACTCGCATCGCCATCTCCGCCTCTCCCTCCATACCCACCTCCGCAAACTCAGCCGCATCTATCTCCTAGTGGCCTCGGTGTCCAGCCGCAGTTTCCCCCTCCACCTCCACCGTCACCTCCCTTTCTGCCTCTGTTTCTGCTTCCGTCATCCCTTCCGCCTCCAACTCATCACCGCCTCTGCCTCCCTCTCGCCCTAGCCTCCGACTCCGCACACGCCGCCTCCTCCACCACCAACGCCGCTTCCGCCTCCGCCTCCCCCTCGTCTTGGGCTCGGCGTCTCTCTCCCTTCACCTCCGCCGCCGCCATCGTCTCCCCCATACTTCCGCTTCTTCCTCCGTCATCACCATATCCACATCTACCTTCTTTGCAACCTCACCCGCATCTACCTCCACGCCGCCCCGGTCTCCGGCTGGAGTCTCCGCCTCCACCTCCATCGCCGCCTCCGCCGCCACCGCCACCGCCGCCCCGCCCCCGCTCCTGCCCGCCGCCACCACCACCTCCACCTCCGCCGCCGCCGCTGCCATCGCCGCCACAGCCGCCGCCTCCGCCGCGTGCGCCGCCTCCACCGCCTCCGCCGCCTCTGCCGCCTCCGCCTCCACCTCCACCAGCACCGCCGCCACAGGCGCCGCCGCCGCCGCCGCCGCCGCCTCCGCGGGCGCGTGCGGCGCCGCGTCGTGCCCGGCGGCCATCGATCGCTGCGATGGAGCGCAAACACGAGTCGTCTGCTGCTAGAGCGCCGCGTTGCGTCGGCCGCCCCGCGCCGCTTTCTTGCCGGAGACGCGACACGGCGCGGCTGCGGCACACAAAACCTTCTCAACCGCTGATCCCCTGGCGTTTTTGCGCCGGTCAGACCCGTGAAATGTACGATCGAATGAATGTTTTATCCCGATAGTGCGTGTTGTGGGGAACCTTTCGTAATAATTACTACGAGTATTCAAAACGATTATTATAATTATCTTCGTAGTTGTATTTATTTTTAAGGTTTATTTTTACATAACAAATATACCGTATAAAGAGCTTCCGATGGGTTTTAATATTTTTTAAAAATATTTTACATTTTTCAAGAAATATTTTTACCGTTGTTTACTGTTCAGTTTTGTTTATTAGCAGCTGGTCGTCATTACTCCTTTTTGTCGCAATTTCTGATGCGTCAATTGGTCTGAAGAAAGAAGAAACCCAGTCATCATTGTTATAATACATTTGTACTATCCTCCTTCAAAAGTTTTCGAGGAACTTCTTTAGTAATCATTGAAAGCACTCGTGATCATATTTTGAAATAAAATGTACATGCCATCATTTAAAGATCTAATTTTGAAGAATAGATTTTGTTGAAAATAAGAATCCGTATCTTTAATATCAGAGATATTCCGAGAGATCATTTCAAAAATTCAGAGAATTTAACGAAAATCGTACTTGCGCCAGTACGAAAACCGCACTTGCACCGTGGAGCACATTGTCTCTATTCTATAAACAATATCCAAACTTAGGATGTTTGGAGAAAATTATGAAAATGATCGTGAGGCTTCATGTACAGTGCCCCCCAAAATTAAATATCCGTTTCAAAATCAAGGAGCCACGACATCGATGGGGAAATATCAATTTTAGTGAAAATATTGCTTACGGTTTGCTAATGTTGTTTATGGATGGACAGACAAGACAGATAGGGTTTCGCTGTTACTCAATTTTTCCGCAGAAGGACCCACAAACCGTCGATTCTGACTACACAACGTGTTCTGATGTAAAGAAATTTAGTTCATCTATAAACGAGAATTCTTCTTCTTTTGGTATCAGGAATCTACAATTCGCATTTTTCTGACGAAAAAGCATTGTTCTTCGCTGGAGCATGACACAACTTTATACCGAATAGTATGCGCGAAAGTAAAAAGTGCATGACCCCATTTAAAGATCTAAGTTGAATGACATTAAGCAGAAAACGTCTGTGCCACTAGAATCAATATAGTTGAAATATAACTTGAAATGTTGGGATTTATCTTACAATTTCTAGCAGCAAGAAAACAAAATCGAGTATAAAATTGCATGTATCTCCTCTCCACCAATATTAACCATCTCAAGAACAGCGCTAACAGATGTTAATCCTGATGTGTGTGTAGAGTTGCAATTCAAAAGGAACTTAAATA
Source organism: Teleogryllus occipitalis (assembly GCA_011170035.1). Lineage (NCBI taxonomy): Eukaryota > Metazoa > Arthropoda > Insecta > Orthoptera > Gryllidae > Teleogryllus > Teleogryllus occipitalis. Next base: position 514,080 of record BLKR01000342.1, read on the forward strand.
TGGATTTTACATTAAAAAAATTCAACATTTTATTGTTAGCGTGATTGCAATATTTTCTTCTCTGTACGATAGTAAAAGGAGGAAAAGAAAAAAGGGGTTTAATAAAGAAGGGTTACATTTATACGTTTCTAATCTGTTCGACTTGGATCTTAGACGAATTCTCGGAGGCCGTGTGATCATGCAAGTACGACCGAGAATTTCCCCTTTTCCTGGAAATAACGAACGACTTGAACTACGTAAATATGAAATCAATACTCTGCATTGTTCTAGGGTATTAGAACGATCTCGACGATATTGAAACAACGTCGTGTACGGCACAGCGACAACGATGACTCTTGAGATACTAAAAAATAAAAATTGCTTACTATACACGAATAATACCGTGTAATTCATACGGAACAAATGTTATTGAAACAAAGACAGTTACTATTAAATAATTGAAATGAATTACTTTTAGAAAAAAAATGCTTCAACATTTTTGCGAGGTACGATCTTAATTCTGTTTGTAGGCTTGAAGAGTAAATGTTTTCACGAACATATTTCTTTATAGAATCATGTTATTCCCAAAACGTTCAAATCACCGGGTTACCCAACAAGACTAACGTAATTTCGTAATGGAATTTCGTAAGAATCTGCCATAGACCAACGTAATAACTTTTTTCTCTCGAGTAATTTGCAATTTTTTCGAAAGCATCTACGCGTCATTTATATAATTATGGGCAAATATCAGTTTGGTCTCCCGATTGCGACATCATTCTCTACGTGTGATACGGAGAAAAATACACTTCTTCCTTTCTACAGAATAAATTATTTAATTTGGCATCAAAAAAATATTCGAAGTAAAAATCACCAGAATTACGGCTCGACAACACCAGGACATGATAGAGACTTGACAATACCAGGGAATGCAATCCTTTAGCACGGGCAAAATTGCTGCTGTTAGACGTTCGCGTGACTCTGGCTCCAAAAGATCCTAAATATCATCATCCAAACATGATGAGAACTAAAAAATGTGATTATTATTTATGATTAATATCTCAGATAGGAAAATTACAAAATTGGCAAACAAAATCCTCACCATAAACGGCTAAATACAAAACTCTTACGTCAGTTTTTTGACCCACCAAGAATAACATTCTCCGATGCGGCTTTTCACGTAAAGATTTACTACCACAAATACTGGTATTTGTAGTAAAATGCAAATAACTCACTTTCAAATTACAGCCAACGTATCGAATTTGACTCCTGAGGGTCGGCAGGTCAAAGTTTTAAAGAAATATAGAAAGAAAATTTATAAACAACTGAACATAATCAGTGCTCGGAATAACGATTTAGGATATTGTTTATGCCCCTGACTTCTCAGGACTGAGTGGTAACGAATAGATTAACTATGAATCTAATCTGCTTTCGACAGAACGAAGGAGATTTGTAAGGATTGAATGATTTTGGAGCTGGAATCAATGGAATCTTCGCTGCCCTTTACAGAGTCCAGAGTCCGTACACGACCTAAGTAAGTTTTATTTTTTGAGGAGACTGAAAAAAATTGTACTATTTTATCAGAGAGAGAACTACTTGGACTACTCACTATTTTCTTTGATGTAATTGTCGTACAGCAACTTATATCCTGAACAGACATCTTTGTATTTGGAAATGAAATGCCTGCTCATAATAATACTTAGTAAACAGAGTTGTATACGAGGCATTATTCTAAATGTGTAAATACACAAATACACATTACTGCACGATACTTCAAATGTGCGCCTATTCAACATCTCGCTTGACACAAGTGAGCTTAATCTGCACCTTGAAGCAACACTTTTGAGTAGTATATGTGAAAGAATAAATACAATCAATGCAGTTTTTAATTAAAGACGACGATAAATGCATTTTGTCAAGTCTTTCTTCAGTTATTGTTGTGGAACCATGACTGAGGATGCTACTAAGTTATAAGAATATGAAAGAACTTCTTGTAATATGTACTGGAATTTTTTTTATTTGTACAGGTTACGGTGTATTTATAAAGTTTCATAATACTAAGTAAAGTATGAGTAAATATTCATAAAGTAAAATTAATATGATATTTGGATTTTTCAGACTTATATTTAAAATATATATTAATTAATATTTTGATTAATCAGATACAGTTTTTGTAAGTACTATTATTTCCATCCGGTCATCCCAAACCGCTTAATCTTATTTTTTAGGTAACTTAATAAACGTGTATACGGAGTCATGCGATATTTTCTATTTCTCGAAGACGCAACTCAACCAGCTCTTTCTTACACGCTTTTTAGATATATGAATTCCAAATTTGAAGTATTTACGCATCACACCAACATCATCGTGTTGACAGAACAAATCGACTGTGATGTCAGCGAGCCCCTGGACCGTGTGCCAGCTGCAGCTGGGGGTGTTTGCTTCGATCGCCGGAACGCGAATCCAGGGATTGCTAAGCTGAGCCTAACTAAAAACACATCGACCGCCAAGCGCATCCGCGATGTTAAATTCGCGCAGGATTTCGTTTCTGTCGATATGTAAATACGGAGGGGCAATGTGACGTCACGCGTGGTAATCTCTGCAAACAAATAGCGCCGCGCGTCATTCTGACGAGTGCCGCTGCCGCGTAGAACGCCAGGCTGCAATTGGGTTTTCACGTGCAATGTGGTGTACCCCAGGGCTCTTGTGGTCGCGGAAATGGACATGTAACCACATTTGGAGCGGAAGATATGGATTTTTTCTGTTTGCAATTAAGTTCAATGATTTGAAAGTAAAATCAGAAAAATATAGCGTGTGACGGTTTTTGAGAGTGGATTCTAGACTAATTGAGTGTGTAGAAGCAATAGTACGGTTAAGGGAAAAAATGGATTTTTTGAGGTTCATAAAATTTGCATGTATATTAAAGAAAAACGTTTCATAAAATAAAATAATTTCAGCAGGTTTTAAGAGGAAATATTTTAAATTATTAAATCTTCCAAGAGCTATTCGAATACAAGAAATATTTCCAAGAACTATTCGAAAACCTAAAAATTATGAATGCGAGTAGATGAAGTCTAAAAACTAAAGAAAAACAAAAAATCTTAGTATGAAAAATAAAAAAAACAACAGAATGAATAATTAATTGTATTAATATTTGTTAATGCCCACCTTATTGTTCAGACACCGTTTCATTAAAGAAATTTCGTTTAAAACTCACGTTTTCTGAAGACATTTTATAACAAAATATTCTTTTTGGGTTCAATCTTCACTCTCTAGGTGGTATGGGTGTAGCGAGTTCACGTTGCTTAGCAACCAGATTATCTTGACTTAAACGCACGAAATTAGGATAATGAGTGCTCTTACAGCAGATTTTGTTCGCTACGTAATAAGGGCTCAGAAAACTGGAGAAACGCTGAAGCCTAGAAGTATGTAAATCATCTAAAAGGTTATTTTTATGCTCGAAGATTACCTCGCATTATTTTGAGAACGGAATCATACTCCACATTTGTGCGGTTTAATGTAAATTTTCCCGTAAAGAGTAGTGATTAAGTTTTAATCTGTAAAATCTCGAGAACCCATAGATCTAATATCTAAGGGAAGCTCAGGAAGTTCCTAGCGATCTCAAAAACGAAAAGGTCTCCTCTCAGGTGAAAGGGTTGATTGGTAATACGGTCAACGCCATTGAACTCCAAAAAAGTTTAAAAAGCACACCTAATAATCTGGATAAGACAGAACCGGTCTGGCATCAGAGACATCAGAGAGAAATAGAACGTGTAATCTATAATATGAACACTAATGTTTCAGCAATTCTTCTGCACATTGCCATTGATCTATATTGATTACCAGTCGTCAGCATTCATTTCGGACGGGTCGTACTTCCATTGAAGAGATCAAAAAAGCAGAAACCTAAACAACAGGCCACCGACTGTCCATGATCCTCCCTTCCTCATCGAGTTATCATTCCCATCCTTTGAGCCTAGCGATGGGCCGATACCCCATTCTCATAAGTCCATCGCCGATTGATTCAAGAAAATATCCGACAAAGGTCGGAGTTTTCAGAAGCAGAAACCAATTGCAAATTCCCTCGATATTCTATGTATCTCGTAGTAGACTAACCGAAGTAATAAATACTTGTTCTATGCATTGGATTACATTTCCTAGTGACTGTATTTTCTAGTTCATTTGGTCTAGTTACATTTTCCCCTCACTAACTTACACAAACCATCTCCGATTGATTCTCACAGTCCACCGCCGATTGATTCAAGAAAATATCCGACAAATGTCAGAGTTTTCAGAAGCAGAAACCAAATGCAAATTCCCCCGATATTCTATGTATCTCGAAGTAGAAGAATCGTAGCAATAAACACTTGTATCCATTGGATTACATTTCCTAGTAACTGTTTTTTTAGTTCATTTTGGTCTAGTTTCATTTTCCCCTCACTAACTTACACAAACCATCTCGTAAAATATACAAAATTTCATTATTTCACGTTTTCTTCCAATGAAATCATCAAGGTATTACATGTTGAGGTAATCCATTGGAGTTTGCTGCCCTTTGGTCCGTTTGGGGGCAGCATGCGGCATGCGCATCTGGGCTGCGGTGGCGCGGGGCAGCAATTGCGGAGCCTCTTTCACGAGCCTCCTGGGCGCCGTGGCTACGAGCTGCCGTGGGGAAGCTTAAAGCTCTCCGCCAGCAATCCGTGCTAAGGCTCCCGTCTCCTATTGCGGGTCTCAGGCCGTGATTCATTTGTTCCCCGTCCCGGTGGAATCACAACTCTTCTTGCTTACAAAAATATAGTTTTTACTATTAAGCACAAGGAATCTACTAATACTTATTTATTATTCTATTAAAAACTATTTTTTTACTTAAGGCTCGCGCGTAGCACATAGCGAAGTCCACTGACGTCTGGGTTCGATTCCCGTCGAATCTCATGTGAAATTTATTCCAATAAAACGAGTTTGGCTGCTTCACAAGGGCTAGTCCAACCTCTGTGAAGTGTCCTAAATCCTATCCCAACCCTCATTCCTTCCCAATTCTGATCGCTGGGTAGTGACGCAGGAGCGCGTAGCAGGAGGCGCGTACGCGGAGATGCTACCTGGCGGTCCTCTTGACAACTGACTGCGACGTGACGTGACATGACTTAAAGGTAATGGAGGATTACTCCCGCGTAAGTTAATGGAGGATTACTCCTCAGCGAAAAGCGCTCAACGCCCCTTAAGGGGCTTGGAGACGCATTGCGTCAATTTGAAGACGCAACAAATTAAAAAAAAATATGCTGATTCTTCTGTTGTTCTATGAGGCTTCGACACAAAACAAGCCTTGCAGTGACATCCATGTGCTTAATCACGGCTCCCTTAGGGTCTTTTTTGTCATCTGATTGGATCGGAGAAACTCATGGACCCGACTGAATTTTACACCGGAACTCTGGAAATTGTATCTTCTTGCCTTCTTTTCTTATGTCAAAATTAGTCGGTACTCGAACCTACGAAGTTTTCATTGTGGTATCGCAACTACATACCTAGGATTGACTTCTAGGCACAAGGGAAATGTCATTCCATCTGATAAATTTTACGTTGCTCTGCGTAGTATACATTAAGTGTTATTGGTCTCCTGGTGTTTCAAGTGCTGAATGCTCTGAGGGCGATTAAAATGTTACCCGATTTACAGGAACTAGTTTTGGGTCTACCTTTTTTTTTTTTTAATTGTTTGACATTACATTGTTCAGTTTACATTTTAACTGTGCAAATGCTTGATGGACTTGATCTATCTTATCCTAACTTAAACTAACTTAAAATTATACACATTACAATTATTTTAAAAAATATATAGCGGGAGAGGAAGCAGGAAGCACCTCAGATTAGTATTATTCGAGGTTTGCGAACATTTTATAGAATGAGTGAAGTGGATATCTGTTTTTAATTCTTGTTCGATAATTGGGGTTTTTGCCCAGCTTATAGAAGGATGATGCTTGTATTTGGGGAAGGTTTGTGTAGAAGTTGTGTGCAAGATAGGCTATTTGATTTTTTATTGTGTTTATATTCAAATCATTATGTAGTTGGTTGTTACTGATGAACCAAGGTGCTTTTGTGATTAATCTTAATATTTTGTTTTGGATCACTTGCATTTTGTTTAGGTTTGTATTGGCAGCGTTGGTCCAGATGGGGCAAGCATAAAGTAGAGTCGGTCGGATTATTGATTTATAGAGTAATAGTGCATTAGATGTGGAGAGGTGGCTGTGTTGATTCAGTAAGGGTCGTAGTTGAATTAGTTTAGTTTTGGCCTGCTGAGTTTTTGCCTCTATATGTTGCTTCCAGTTGAGTCGAGTATCGAAGTTTAAGCCCAAATATTTTATTGTTTTATTTGTTGGTGTCCAATTAATGGTGTCGTTATTTATGGAAAGGGGAAGAGGGTGTGTGAATGGTTTTAATGTGAATATTTTTGATACAGATTTTGTTGGGTTCAACTTTATTTTCCAGATATTAGCCCAATTTGTAAGTAAATTCAAATGATTTTGAAGCTGTGATTGAAGAGTTGTTAAAGAGTTCCCTGAGATGTAGAGTGCAGTGTCATCGGCAAATTGAGCAGTGTTTATTTGTGTTGAAATGGGAATATCTGCGGTGTATATATTAAACAACAATGGGGAAAGAGGTGAACCTTGGGGAATTGGGTCTACCTGATGCATTAAAATTCAGACCATCCAACCTTTACTCCCCTCAAACGATTACAAACCACTATCAATTATTATATCTGAACTCCTATTCCTCTAATTATTTGTTATCGTAACAATACTCTTTGAATCTCTCTTGTAGACTCTGAGAATGATTCCCAGGGTAATGAAAATTTTCCAGTTAATCTACTTATTTTATACATTTGTTGGTTTTAGATTTAAATATATTGACAATTAAAATGAGTGTTTCAATGTTAAATATACGATTTAATAAAAAAATATTTAAATACAGCTCACGAAATATCGTTTCTCAACAAATTTTTCAAATATACCAAACAATATCTTACCGTTTCTTAAAATGGACAGTTTTCCTGAATTTCAAAACTTCGTTTACTCTGAAAACTAATATAATGACAATATAAATATACATTTCCATTCTCTTTTTAATTTAAACCGTTTTATTACCCTTGCAGTGTTCATTGCCTTGTCATATGAGTCATATGAATATAAGCAATTTTCTTTCCGCATGAAATAGATATAGTAATTTGTATTCTGTTTTCATTTATCATATATCACTTTTCCCTCAATTTTAACTGTAACAAGCTATCTATATTCAAAATTTTCCATAAATAGGACTGATTATTTATTCCTCGTAGTGCTCTTTAACAACGGGAGGTAGCGTTCATGAAAATCTCTTTGTAACATACATGAAGTGTGACAAGCGAATGGATTTAGTCAGGAATAGTAAGTAGCGGAATCATTTTATAGTTGTGTATCTGTAAAAAAGGGTGAAGTAAGCACATTTGTGGATGCATTGTGAATATTTTCTGATGATAGATAATTATCACAAAATATTGAATAAATTTATCATTGTTAACTATGAGCTGATCGGATTTTTTCACATTTCACTAATGAGAAGCGTTTATTAAGAATATGAAGTAAATGGTTAATCGTTTATAAGAAGATGGTTTTCTTTAATAGACCATTAAATTTTTACCAGTTGGTAATTGTCAGTTACCAGCTGGATACTTCTTGAAACATGTTTGTAGACTCTTCAAAAATTCAATTACTGAAAATACCTTTCACGTAACATTTTGAAACCTACATTCATCTATTTAAGACGTGTTCAGGACAATTCATTCGTTTCCTTTTAAATACCAAACGTACAATAATTGACTTTCAAATTATTGCAAAGAATCTGACACCAAACATTAAAAAAAATCGTCAGTCAGATATTGCACATTACGTACAAGTAATTGATATGAGCATCGAAATATAATCGTAAATTGAACTTTACATTGCAACATTTTTTACTTTTAGGGCGTTTTTAAATTCTTCTAAATTAAACCCCCAATTGGAGCTGGCAATTGCAAAATGCGATAAAATGACCGAACACATGACCCCACCGCAAACCTACAGCACAAACGCACAACGTGTGAACATGCGTGCGGGTTTACATGCACTCGCATCGACACACTCTTGCAGCTGCGCGCCTACGTGCGTAAGCATAGGTGTTAGCACCAATAAGCTTATCTTATCCATTCCAACGCTCCTACAGATCATATCCCCACGTTCATACTATATACTTACACGCGTACTGCACGTATGAACGCACGCGCATTCACACACACACATACACACAAACACACACACACACACACACACACACACACAAACCGCATGTGATCTTTTTGGACGCGCACGTACTCTGTAAACGCACTTAACGTACTTGCACACACTCGCAAATGATGCAAGCATACCCACGCACACCATTTTCGCGTAAGCATTTCATGTTCACACACGCATATCATTTTTGCACCCGCATCGCTCCTGTGCATCTTTTACGTACACGCGTATATTTTTTGCACATGCGTATAATTTAAGCGCAGGCACACCCTTCACCACTTGCCTATTATTTACACACACGAGTACCATTTACACATACGTGCATAATTTCCGCACACGTGCAGTATTTACGCGCACACGAACCATTTACGCACACGCACAACAATAATTTAAATGTAACCTCGATCTTAACACCGGCCAGCCCTAGATTAGATTAGATTTAATTATTAATTCTGTAATTAAGTATAATATCTTGGTGCCAGAATATATTAACTTTACATGCATTAAGTTTACATTCACTAACAATAAGTTACAAAAATGTTAATTAAAAAAACAATAAATAATAGTAGATAGTACATAATGTTACCACGCAAGCCTTACTCGACTTCACTTCACTGCACAGCACTTAACTGTGACGCATTTCTTCCGCATTCCATTCCCTCCACTTCATAACACAACACTGCGCTGCACTACACTGCACTGCACTACATAAACAGTAATAAAATGATAACAATAATAATAAAACGGCGATGATGTAACCGTTAGCGTGTCGACCTAATATACTGAAGTTCGCGGATTCAAACCCGATCAAAGCCGTGGAGTTTTAAGGGCGAACAAATCCTTCGTACGCTTTCCTTCGGAAGGGAAGTAGAGCCGGCTGTCCCATGTTATTAGATTTACTGCATGTAAAGGATCCTCAAACCTAAATGAAGCCTCTGAGCAAAATTCAAATGACCTATTTCGTGGTCCGTGAGTAATACCTTCTTTCTCCCTTAGTTTGGTGAAAGGGCGTAGCAAAATTCGCGTGGTCAGACAGAAGAGTAGGCTTCATGGTCTGAGTCTCGCCACGTAAAATAAGACATTAATTAAATTAATAATAATAATAATAATAATAATAATACCAATACTCCTACAACTGCTATTAATACTAACAATTACCGGGAGCGGTAGCTCAGTGCATCAACTGATGTCACTGCTGCGCCTCTGACCGGGAGGTCCTAGGCTCGAGTCCTGACGGCGCGCCGGCAGGATTTTGGACACTATCTTTCCAGCTAGGTCGAATTTAGTCGCTGTCTGGAGGAGAATTCTAGTGGCCGGGTGCTCTGATCGGAAGTTTTCCGTGGTTTCTCCGATCAACACCAGGCGAATGCCGGGACAGTACCCTACCAAACGGGCCACGAACCGCGCGCGATCTGTCCTTTCTCTTCCTTGTCCTATCCTCTCCCCTTACACACACTTACACTAACATGCACTACACTACCACATATTCTGGGAGATCGGTCGGGAGCTTAGAGCTTGTCCCGGCTGGGGCGGTGCCCCGCTGGTGGGAGAGTCCTGGTAAGGAGGAAACCCCACTAGCCGACGGTAGGTCGGCGCCGGATCTCGCCATCCAACGGGGGAAGATCACCGCCATCTCCCGGGGAAAACATGCCCTACACTAACGGGACTAGTGACTGAAGCAGTTGACGCGCCCGGAAACACGACAAAATCAATCAATCAATCAAAATACTAACAATTACACAACTTAGTACGAAATACTACTACGCATAGACAAGCGCCTGGACTTCTTCGTGCCGGAGCGGCGTTGCCGCAGCGGTGGCGTTTCGCCGGCCTCGCGCCGGGCGGAATCGGCGTCCCCGAGCGGCGCGGCGAAGGGGCGCCTGGGGCCTCTGTGATGAGACGCGCGCCGCGGGGCGTCGCGTGCAGCAGCCGTCGCCTCCCCCTCCGTCACGCCCCCCCCGCCGCCGCCGCCGCCGTGCTCAAATATTCAGCGACGGCGGGCGCCGCCGTGCGAGCGTCGCCGAGCTGCTGACGGAAAAAACGAAAAGCAGCGCGGACGGGAGGAAGAAGATGCAAAGACTTTTCATTCGCTGCGCACATTTTCTCCAGGTTCGCACGCAGTTAGATGCAACATCAATCAGGCAACTGACATGGTAGGTTCATACGAACGTGATTGGATAAGTGAATTTTAATGAGTAATGTGCGAAGTGCGAGTGAGAAGGAAGATGCAAAGACTTTTCATTCGCTGCGCACATTTTCTCCAGGTTCGCGCGCAGTTAGATGCAACATCAATCAGGCAACTGACGTGGTAAGTTCGTACGAACGTGATTGGATAAGTGAATTTTAATGAGTCATGTGCGAAGTACGAGTGAGAAGGAAGATGCAAAGACTGGAGAGGGAGATTCTTTTCATTCGGTACACATATTTTCTTCAGATTCGCGGCCAGATAGATGCAACAGCAGTCAAGCAATTGAGTAGGTTCATACGAACGTGATTGGGTAAGTGAAATTTAATGAGTGATGCGAGTTATGAGCGACGTGCGAGTGTGGGGGAAGATACAAAGACAAGAGGGGGAGATTCTTCACATTCGGTGCGCACATTTTCTCCAGGTTCGCGCGCAGTTAGATGCAACATCAATCAGGCAACTGACATGGTAGGTTCATACGAACGTGATTGGATAAGTGAATTTTAATGAGTGATGTGCGAAGTGCGAGTGAGGAGCAAGATGCAAAGACTGGAGAGGGAGATTGTTTTCATTCGTTGTACACATTTGCTCCAGGTTCGCGCCCAGATAGATGCAACATCATTCAGGCAACTGAAATGGTAGTTACGCACTAACGTGAATGGATAAGTGAAATTCAATGAGTGACGCGAGTGATGAGCGACGTGCGAGTGGAGAGGAAGATGAAAAGATTGGAGTGGGAGATCCTTTATAATCGGTGCGCACATTTTCGCGCACAGATAGACGCAATATCAAGCGCTGATCCTATTCATATGAACCTACCAATCATGCCAGGCAACTGATTGGTAGGCTCATATGAACGTGATTGGATAAGTGAAATTTATTGGGATGCGAGTGTTGAGCGAAACAATGCAAAGATGAAAGAATGCATTCCATGTAAGTAATAATTAAATATTTCGATTAGTGTTTATGAAGAACTCTCCTAGTAAATGTAAAATTCCAATCTCTCTCACTTCTCACTTCAACAATATAAAATAAGATCTATAGTCTGTAAACATGCGTTTGAGGAAAAATATGAAGTGATTAAAAAAATTGGCATGAAACCTCTGGTGAAAATATTTAAAAAGGCAAACGTGGAAAGAGAGCTATCCACTTGTTTTCTTATAAGACAAAAGTACCGTATCTGCGTGTGAATACATTCTGCAAAATATCCTAGGATGAACTATTACGGCAAAGATATGTTGAAAGAGGAGTTGGAGAAATAATACAAAACATTATCACAAAGGGAAGGAAAAATATCTCGCAGGAGGTGAAATTGTGATATACATTAAAAAATGAGTAGTTACAGAACCTACTAAATTTCAAGAAAACTCATATATTAGAATGAGAACACATTCCACGAATGCAATATTTGTCTCCTTCGTAACTTTAACTGCAGAATGCCCATGTAGATATTAGTCTCATTCATAAAGAGACTACGTAGATGACTCTTTTTTCAGAACAGTAAATAAAGTTTGACTCTCAACAAATGCCAGTTGCAATGTAAATTAGTGGCTTGCTGCAGGGGCAACACAAAATAGCGTTTCACAAAGGAGTGCGCACACTGTTCAAGAACAACAAATTAAACCCTCACGTATAACACCGCAATGAATTAAATATTTTTTCGTTTTGTTAACAAAATATAATTAATTCCATGAAAAATGGTTGATTAACTATATTGATTGATTTATTGATTTGTTCGTGTTTCCGGGCGCGTCAACTGCTTCGGTCATTATTCCCTTTAGTGTAGTGCATGTTTTTTCTCGGGAGATGGCAGTGATCTTCCCCCGCTGGATGGCGAGATCCGGCGCCGACCTACCGTCGGCTAGCGGGGTTTCCCCCTAACCAGGACTCTTCCACCAGCGGGGCACCGCCCCAGCCGGGACAAGCTCTAAGCTCCCGACCGGTCTCCCGGAATATGTGGTAGTGTAGTGCATGTTAGTGTAAATGTGTGTGTAAGGGGGAGAGGATAGGACAAGAAAGAGGAAGGAAAGATCGCGCGCGATCCGTGGCCAGTTTGTTAGGGTACTGCACCGGCATTCGCCTGGTCTTGATGGGAGAAACCACGGAAAACTACCGATGAGAGCAACCGGCTGCTAGAATTCTCCTCCTGATAGCGACTGAATTCGAACTAGCTGAAAAGCTAGTGTCAAAACTCCTGCCGCCGTTGGGACTCGAACCTAGGGTCTCCCGGTCAGAGGCGCTGCAGTGACATCACTGAGCCACCGCTCCCAGTTACACGACGGCTTGCGGTGTACTTCCTAACCGGGTATCTCCCACCTGGGGTGGGGGGTAAGAACTTGGAGCTTAGTGCACGTCCTAGGTGGGTCGGCGTTCCTCTGGAGGAAGATAGCTGGATGAGGAAACCCCGCAACCCGATGTGTAGGTTGGTGCCTCATCTGACCATCCAGCGGGCAAGGAACACCGCCATATCCCGTTATAAAATATGCACTACACTTACGGGAGTAATGTTAATAGCCGTTGATTCAACCGGAAACACAATATAATGAATGATTGATTGAATGAATTAATCAGTTAGTCAACCAATTACTTCATATCCAGTGCCCGGCAATAGAACCCTGAAGCGAAAAACCAGAAGTGAATAACTAGCACGCTGGCAACTCTGTTATGGAGCTGCGGAACATTACCACATGGGAGTCAAGCCACTTCAAACGTATCATTTGTATCTTGCGGCAAGCGAATCGCTGCAAAGCCACAGCCCCTTCCCATTCATCTTCAACTGCTCGTAGACTAAGAGACAGCTGTCTTTATGCTGATGCCCGTTTTTTCACCTTTATTAATGTGTGGTCATTTTATAAGTCGCCGGTCGCCACAGAATCTCTGCGTGATCTCCTAGGGGTCTTGCAGATACTCTCATGAGACTTCCTTTTGATCTTTCTGTGTGCGCAACATTGAATATACGAAAGGAACCCACACAGAGAAGACATCAGCGAACACATTACAAATAATATTGATCCATATCATGCGAGATGGCGGCTCTTTCTGGATGTTACGCAAGAAGCGACGAGTCAGCAATGCGGGGGCCTGCGGGAGCGCTGCAAAGGTTCTGCAGCCGATAGTTTTCTGAAAGGACTGTCAAAGTCAACTGTGTATAAGTTCAAATACGCCTATAACGGTTTTTATTACTACTTTCCCGTATACGTACGAATATACGGAGTAATATACGTAGTATAAAGTTATGTAGTGCGGCGGAAAATCAATTTACAGATTTCAACGGAAATACACGTTCTTGGGTCCCCTGATATTCCAAAAGAGTTTCTTCTTTGTTTGTTTGTTTTGTTCTTTCTTTCAAAACGTCAGTCTGTCCGTCTGCCCGTCCGTCTGTCCGTCCGTCTGTCCGTCCGTCTGTCCGTCCGTCTGTCCGTCCGTCTGTCCGTCCGTCTGTCCGTCCGTCTGTCCGTCCGTCTGTCCGTCTAGTGTATGTGAACAACACTAGCGCCTAAACTATACGTACGATATTTTTCGAACTGAATAAACCTCTGACGATCTGGCCTGAGTCGATTCTTTGCGATTTTGAAAAACACTCATTAATTTTTGGGGGTAATTTACATGAAGTCCTTGGGAGGTCTTTAAAATTTTCTCAAAAATGTGACCATTTTTTTTAAAAAATCTTGTAGGAATAGAGTATTACACTTATAAAGATGGCATAGGTCCAATATTCACTGATAATTCAAAATTTTTGAAAATTGCAAAAGTTTGAATTTATTCAGCGTCTTCTTACAAGTACAAAATTGAAGATAGAGATTTTTCCTTCAAATTAAATTTGTTCATTGTTAGTTCTTTCATTAGGGACATGAACATTTTTTTGAACCTTTTATTAATTTTCGCGCAATATTGCATGCAGTACGTACAATATTAAAAAAAAACACAAGATTTACTCAGAAACGACTCCAAATCTTTTCTTTAAACTTTTAGTAGGGATGGAGCTAAATGCACTCTACAAGATAACATAAACGCAATATTGCTCTTTTTTTTATTTTTCAAAAAATACAAAAGTGTAATTTTTTTGACTAGCCTCTCACGTCGTTTATGTTTACACTAGCGGCAAATTGTTCACATAATTGTATTGATGAGTACATATACTTTTAATAATGTAATATAGAGTTACTCGAAAGCTCAAGTGATTTCTGTGAAAACGAGCTCAAAGTTCCGCATTTTCACAAATGCTCAAACCCCATTTTCTCAAAAAATGACTCCGGATTTTTCCTTCAAACTTTTTCAACGGATAATGCTAATTACATTGTTAAATAAGGCATAAAATTCAATTCAGGATAATTTTTTCAAAAATTACACAAATGCAATTTGTTTGAAATATTTCTCACTATGCACATTTCCAGCAATTTGTAAACAGTATTCCATTTGTGAATTGAAGTGTTTCAAATGACTTCCAAAGAAGTTTTTCGCAAACTCAAAAACTTTCTGTAAATAAGAGCTTCAAATTTAGCATTTACCGTAACGCTTAAATGCCATTTTTTCAAACTGCTTCACAGTTTTCAATTAAAATTGCCATTTAGGACGAGGGTTTACTCTCGTAAAAAGTAAAAATGTAGGTAATATATTAAGTAGTTATTTAATTAGTATTTAAGTAATTTAAGAATTAATTTTAAGCAATAATTTGTTTCTATTCGAATTCGAAACTGAAAATTCGTGAAAATTAAAAAAAAAAGTACTGTGGTGGGCGATAGATTGCAGCTGGCTAGAGTATGTGACAAGTTGGAATAGCTAGCACAAACCAAATAAAATAGAAAACGAATATGAGAAAGGCTGTGCCTTTCTGTAACATCACTAGTTTCATATTTATTCTTGGCTATATCAATTTCGTTCATGCATTTTACTTTTAATTGAAAGTAATATTACAATTGATTAAGGTCTTCCGAAATGTGCATCTCTTGTTATTTTCAAATCGCTAGGAAAACTGCATCGTTTATGACACGAAAGGCATGGAATGTATCTATTGAAGAATTTGGACTATTACAGGTGACAAAAAAATTATCAGTGGCTAAAAATCGAGGAGAAATAGAAACTCGAAGAACTGTGATAAACCGGATAACAAAGGGACCGTAAAACTAAACATTCTTATGTGATATTATAGATAGGTGAAAACACCGCTGTGCCTACAGCATGAAAAGTAAGAAGAGACTAAGGTCCGAAGATTTGATCTTTCGCATTCGTGTCCCCACGACGAGATTTTCTTGCATTTCCATGTGAATGGTAATTTAATATCTTCAGAAATATTAAAGAGGCTTGAAGTATCACTATGTATTCATCATAATTTTATGATGTTCAATTATTTTCTCATTAAATTGAATACTTTTAGATCATGTTTTATTCCGGTATTCAATTGAGTTCTGTCCGTTATTGTTCTATATTTTATAACAACTTAATTTCTGCTCATTCTATTTGTTGTGTCTGTCACTCTGCAATATCTCTTATTTGTCGCTCCTTAACATCTCGTTTTTGTAGTTGTATAATAGAAATTACGCTGCTTTAACTCTCTGCAATGTAGACAAAATGTGTTGCAGTTAGTTTATTAGGCTCGCAGAGGATTAGAGTTTTTATCATTTCATTTCATGATGCCCGTACGAATTCAAAGGAGTTATTCGTTTTATTTATTTTAAAAACATTTAGGAGTTAAGAATTATCGGAACCAGCACATACGCATCAGGTTGTTTCCCTTATTTTCAATACTAGGAATCCATGATACGAGTTTTCTGACAAAGAACTGCCACTTTCTTCATCAGTACAATACTTTACCTTTACTACTAAGTATGTACTTACGTAGGCAAGGTAGTAAAAAAGGTCAAGCGATAGAAGCTGCAAAATCAACGCAAAAGTAATGACGTAGAAATATAATCGAATTTTAAATTAATTGACTTTTGAATTTCTCATTGAGCCGAACTAGGAGAACAAAATTACACTATGAAGACTAAACAAACGTTACACCAACGTTAATTCACCTGCAAGCTATTGTATAATTATATTTACATGTGACAGGAAAACGAAGTTTATTTACTCTGTGCTATTCTGAAAGGCGCCCCAAACGCGACACGGCCGTCAGAGTGCGTTGCTTCCACTGCAGCCTCTCTGCGTCTGCTCTTTCAGCAGCTCGGCGCCCGCGAACGCGCCTCGTTGTAGCTTAATGCACCGGGAAGCTATAAAAACGTATTAGCTTTTATGACCGCCTGATATATGGATCACTTTCCACGTGGACCAATACGGCTGCGGGCGCCGGCGCCACCGCCGCCGGCTGGGCGCTGGCTGTTTGCGAGCCACAGGTATTCCGCTTGTAATTTTCCAAATGGGCAGTAAGCACGTTGGTTTTTTTAAGGATGCTGTGATTTGTTCCATCAACAAGCGCTTACGAGGTCGCGCTATCGTAAATCTGTAGCACGTTAACGGAGAAACTCTCGGGTTACTTAACACGTTTTTGGTTTTAAATGAAGGCTTCTTCTTTCTATTGGACACTGGTAATGGTTCGTTCTTGATGTTGATTCAAGGGAATTGTTTGTGTTTTTAGGAAGCAAGGATATTATCCGTAGGTTTGATACTCAATTATCACCTTCATCTGTTGGGAATTTCTTTCGCAAAAGCAGAGTGATTCGTAATGTGACATTGTATTTAATAATCTGAATCGTTGAAAGCTTTAGTCACTCTAACTGGGAATCGAACTGGAATTTCCTGGTTTACGGCCAGTTGCTCAACCACCAAGTTACCGAAACGACCATTGCTCCGAATAGTTCCAGATATTTTGGGCGTAAACAAGGAGACTCGGCTTCCATTCACGGTCGAGGTGACTAGTGCTTTGACGCACTTGAATTATTATGAGTTTGGTTGGGAAATTAATGCTTCCTAGTTGTCAGTGTCTCAGCGTGGAGAATGCCAAGGGCGGGGCGTGTGTATGACATCCCCACAGGGGTTTCTTTATGTTAGATCAAAATTGTATGACATACTTTATAAAACTGTATCAGTTGAGGTCGTAATTCTATGATATAGAATAAATTAATGAATGACTCCTATAGCTGTGTCTAAAAACGAACGACAATAACGAGTCGATCATCGATTTCGACACATTATATATTTAATTCTATGCTTGACAGGTATTATTAAGCAAGAGGACACAAATATTTTTAAAGTACCAATCAAATTTGAATTAAACACTTTTACGCGAAACATTCTTTATGTGTTGTACAGGTCTACGCTTCTATTGTCATAATAATTTGATTGTTAGTCTTTCTAGAACAAAAATTGAAAAGATTATTTTCTAAGAGATGTATTTCTTATATACTGGTATAAAATTTGCAAATGGAAATTATGAGAAACAATTTCGCTTGTGTTTGTCGTGGATTCGATTAAACCACGGGGAATACATAGATGGCCTGTCAAACAAGCTGGAAGAACATGTAACGCGTTGGCGTGTTCGTAAAACAGACAGGTGGAACAAGGAGACGCTGTGTCTCTCTCGTGTACCGTTGACGCGACGTCAATCTCTCTTGAAGCGATTTGTATCTCGCAAATATCCTACGAAGAGTGGGAGTATGAATCACGATCGATAGCTTTTACAGAGGGAATGTATACCTTTTAAATTTTTTGAACGCTTTTTGCTCGTATATTCGCTTATATACACATATATACACCCATACACACATACATATACACATATACTTACACATACATAATAAATATAAATACACATACATACACATACATACATACGTATGTATGTGTGTATGTATGTGGATGGTCTGGGACACCTGATACGTACGTACCAGTAGTCCCAGACAAAGCGATGAGAATAGCACTACGAACATTTTATCATTAAGGTTTTGTCGACAGTCGATTACTTAACGTGATACCCGCGATTTTTTATAACACGTTCATACGTATTGATGTTGATGCCGCACCCACAAAAAATCTCTTCTGATATTTATTTCAAACTATCAAAAACAATTATTGATATATTTTTACATTTTTATTCTTGGGCACTGAAAAGGTTTCGAATGATATAGCCACTATTACGACATTTTATAAGTAACTGACTTTACTCGGAAAGCGAAAGTGATGAATAAAGAAATGTACTCACGGCCACTTCAACCGCACTTACAATCTCTAAATCTGTTAAAAACACTATCCACTGTTCTTGTGAAACCGCCATTGCATAAAGAAGGTCGAAAATAATTAAAAATCAACGAAATTTCATTGCAAAAGTGATGGTATTCTGTAGATGGGAAAGGAAATGCATTATTAGAGAATGCATTATTAATATCATATCCTCTATTTGATATTAAATTAAAATAAACATTGTGAGTAATGATAATGAAAAACAATTAATGATTTTTTCTGTTAATGAATTAATTGTACATTTTTATCTATCTTCTGTTATTTGTTGTGATACATGGCCAAACAATCCACAATATCATAACACAGCAATAGTGTACGGGCATTTGGATTTTAAAAATTATTTTATGAATTTTAAAGTGAAAAACCAAATACTGTGGGATTGGTGGAAACAAAATAGCTGAAAAATAATTAGCAAAAAGAAACATAAATCATGTTAACACACAAATGTAAATAAATGACTACAGTTGATCTATTCATTGAAGATCTAATACAGATAAGAAATAGAGATCTTTATTCATACGAAATCCTTACCCAGATAGCATATGTCGTATCAACCACGCGGAAATGTAATGATTTCTTCCGTATCCTGACCAGTCAACACAATCTGCTTACACATTTACAACGGAAAACGATTATTGTAATATGTTCGAATGACCTCCATACGTGTAACTGCACGTCAGTGCGAGAGTAGGGATACTTGTCTGAACGTTTAATTGGCATTGTCACAGCAGCATTCACACGTGATTTTCTTCATTAAACACCAGGATTCTGTACACTTGTTTTAAGTAGCTCCAGCGGAAAAATCCAAGGGTGTTAAATCAGGCGACCTCGCAGGCCAATTAACGGTGCAACATGCGTAGAGCGAGTAGCAGAACAGTTGAAATATGGGCGTGCTTCATTAAAACTCCTAATTTAATGATTTTTTTTGCAGTTTCCGACATGCCTTGTATACAACTACATTTAGAGTAGTGCTTGCTGATTTTAAAAAGTCCTGAGGCATTGAAATTTACGCAAACATATTAACAGCTTACTGCTGTGTATATCTTTGCAATATGCCAGATAGTCAATGTTTCTGCTCTTCCATCAGTACAGTAACTTCAGATACTGCAGTTCGTACAAATCCGTGAATCTTTCGTTCCTTAGTACCTCTGAAAAAAATATGCCCCGCAATCTCACGACAGTCCTTCATTGCCCTGCAACGCGACAGTGTAAGTTGTTGAGCGTATTTAGGAATTAAAACCGGCGAACAGTCAGTTAATTTCAAATAGCAATCCAAATTCAGGGACATTTTTTGTCGTTATTGAACATGAATGTATTTCATGTTTTATGGCCATAATACTTGACCTTAAATCTCCTTTCAATAGCTGGATTTTATCCAACTATTTTTAACGAATCAGCGGGCTCTGCAAGTAGAATGCCAACACAATTAGAGCGTGTTAGGTTCTCTAACTTCCTACCTTGTTTCTTTTAATTAAAAATTTAAAAAGTTTGATTTGTATGAGTAGTATTTTTATTTCGTCATATACAAGTTTACCGCCAGTGAGATGAAAGCAGCTAAATGGAAACTTTCAAGTTGCAACATTTTCTCGTGCATATTGAAATTTTATTATTGCTCTCAAAGAGAAAAGAAGCTGTCACACATTTAGATAAATCTTCAGTGTGTTATCTTTATTTATTCCTTACAATTTGGGGTATTTTGAAATTATCTTCGAGGATACAAGATCTCTTGGGAATTAAAATTAAGTTTAGTATTAATTAAATTAACTTCTTTGAGGTGACTAAAATCATACAATAGCAATATGTATATATACAAATGCCAATAGTAACGCATTCAAATGCTATAAATGTCAGTGCAATGGCGTAGCTTTCATTTGTATTCAAGTGATTCATGTGAAAAGGTTTCTGGTGTGATTATGGCCGCACGACGAGAATTTAAGAAAGTACTGTACAACTGTAGAAGACTTTGAACGCGGAATTGTAGTGGCAGCTAGATGCATGGGGCATTCTATTTCGGAAATCGTTAGGGATTTCAATATTCCGATATCCATATTGTCAAGAGTGTGTCGAGAATACCTAATTTCAGGCATCACTTCTCATCAAGGACAACGCAGTAGCCGACGGCCTTCGCCTATGACCGGGAACAGTGGCGTTTCCGTAGAGTTGTCAGTGCTAACAGACAAGTAACACAGCGTGAAATAATCGCAGAAATCAATACGGGGAGGAACGACGAAAATATCCATTACAACATTGCGGCGAAATTTACCTTTAATGGAATACGGCAGCAGAAAATAGACTCTTATGCGTTTGACAACCGCACTACAACGCCTGCAGCGCCTCTTCTCGGTTCGTGACCATATGGATTGGACCCTAGTCGACTGGAAAACCGTGGCTCGGCGCTTATGCGTCCTGATTTCAGCTGGTAAAAGCTGATGGTAGGGTCTCCCAACTATTAATGCAGTGTACATAAGAATGTAAATACATGAGTTTTTTTTGGTCACTATTACGCAAGAAATATAAATCGAAAAATTGGAATTTGAAAACAATTTTCTTTTAATAATAATAATAATAATAATAATAATAATAATAATAATAATAATAATAATAATAATAATAATAATAATAATAATAATAATAATAATAATAATAATACGCCAATCCGGATAGGCGAGATCACGAAGGCAGTAGTGCCGTGGCGGTCTCGGACGGAAGGATCGCGGGTTCGAATCGCGCCTCGGACATGGGTTTGATTGATTGATTTTTTCGTGTTTCCGGGCGCGTCAACTGCTCTGGTCATTAGTCCCGTTAGTGTAGGGCATGTTTTTCTCGGGAAATGGCGGTGGATGGTGAGATTCGGCGCCGACCTACCTTCGGCTAGTGGGGTTTCCCCCTAACCAGGACTCTCCCACCAGCGGGGCACCGCCCCAGCCGGGACAAGCTCTAAGCTCCCGAACGGTCTCCCGGAATACGTGGTAGTGTAGTGCATGTTAGTGTAAGTGTGTGTGTGTGTGTGTGTGTGTGTGTGTGTGTGTGTGTAAGGGGAGAGGATAGGACAAGGAAGAGGAAGGACAGATCGTGCGCGATCCGTGGCCCGTTTGTTAGGATACTGCTCCGTCATTCGCCTGGTGTTGATCGGAGAAACCACGGAAAATCGGACATGGGTGTGTTTGTGTTCCGTCCATTCATTCTTCATTATCATCACCATTCCATCTTACATCCCCCGAGGACTAACAACCCTGGGGTATAGAAATCGGATTCAGCCTAATGCTGATCCCCCTGATTAGTTACATGCAAGACTTGCAACGTGATAAAATGATACTGAACCATAATATACCATCCAACATTTACTTAAAAAAATAAGTGCCAGTTTTTACGATATTGGAAATGGGATAGAAGAATCTGAAGTGAGAAGAACTCAATAATTCACCATAGATTTTCAGAGAAATGAAATTTGTATTGATTTTATCTTCAAGACTTTTCTGCACTCGATAATCTTACGATTGAAAATTGAAATTTAGAATAAACAAAAATAATCCAAGCCTGTTTTTTTAAATCCATACGGAAGAAATGAATTGCGCTTAGACTGTAATAAACTTATTGCGGAACGGTAGAATGTTGCACTGATACGGGTTTGACATATCCATTTGCTTTCTTTCAGCTTCTCGCAAACAAATAGTAAAAGTTTGTCAATATGCAGACTCAATATACTCCTTCCTTGCTAATTACGAACAAATGGAGTTCAAGATAGGACAATAATTAAGTCATAATTTTCAGCGATTTAAAAATAAACAAAACTCCACTTGTCAATGGCGATAAACAAGATGAGACAAATTATCAAAACAAATGAAAATAATTTGTTGTTTGTGTAACGTTCAAAGTTCACTCGGCTTCCTAGAATTTTTTTCCATTTAATATTGTATTATTTGAAAGCTTACCTGGGATATGTTAAAAATATTGAATTTTTTACAAAAATCCACATATAGCGTTAAACTTCTGAAATTTAAAGTGAGAGCATGCTCTATCTTCGGCATAAAATATTATTGTCACAATTTTTAAGATGCAAGTATAGTTAATGTGTTCAAGGTGAAATTCATGATATTATGCAGGGACCGAATACCGAAATAATAGCGGTAAAGGTATTTATACCGGTATAGAAATACCTTTACCTCTATTATACCTTTATCCAAAATACCTTTAAAAATACCGGTATAAGACGTCAAATACCGGTATTTTTAGAGGTATTTTACCTTTATCCGACGTCTATACCGGTAAAATACCTCTATTTAAAGGTATTATACCGGTATTCTCTCATCAAAATACCGGTATTTTCATAAGAAAATACCGGTATTTCAGTAGAATCATACAGGTATTTGGGGGAAATTCATTGTGCTTTTCCCGCTGAGATGGCTCAGAGAAAACAACTATTTACACGGCAGAGTTTCTGACCGGGAGGTCCTAGGGTTCGAGTCCCGAGGGTGGCGGATTTTCGACACATATTCTAGCTAGGTCGAGTTCTGCCGTTGACTGGGAAGTCGAGTTCTGTCGTCAGACGGAGGGACCAGCCAACGGTCATTCGCAGACATCAACACGAGCTCGTTCGCTGACCTTGGACCTCACGTCCGGGCGCAGAGCTTGGCGACACGTCATAGTGTTGAAAATGTACCCGTATAAATCTTGTCCTTTCTAGTAGCGATAAAAAATAGAGAAACGTGTCTTCTTATCCATAAATGAGTCTTCCCACGCATACCAAACTTCCTTCTTGCACGACTCTTTATCACTAAATACGATTATTTGCTTCAATTTGATCGTATCACTAACATTTCCGAAAATAATTTTTTCAGTTGGCCCAGTTTCCTTATTCTGCATCATAATAGTTATAATTATATATTAATTAATTATATATAATTATTAATTATAACTAAAACAATATTAAAAATTGACATTGAATGCTAATAGACATTAACTATTCTTACGCGAGGAAACAGAAGCGTTATGTTTAATTCAAAATTAATGATTGAAGCATGTTTAATTTATATCCATGTATTATTTAAGAAATTTCATTAAGAAAAAATATTAATAGTACTATATAATATTAATTAATTTTAATAAATATTTTAAAATATTAATACTAATTAAATTTTAAATGTTTGCATTAAATTTGTGTAAATTAATTTATTATTTTGTTTGTTAGTTTATAAATTTATTTAAATTAAATGTTAATTTTAATTAAAAAGTAAAAATGTTAATATTAATAAACTCTTTTTTATTAATTAATAATGTTAGTATATATTTCTTATTATTAAGGAAGAAACACTCTTCTCGAAGTGGGCTCCTCCAGATGCATTTTACAATGTAAGCTACCCGCGTAGAAGGGAACCCTTGCCCACATGCAATGTTAATAGCTAATAATAATAGTAATAATAATAATAATAATAATAATAACAACAACATAATAATTTACTTCTATTACAAATTTTCTCAATATTTGCAGTTAATGTCAAAATATATTAATCCCTTAATATAATCTAGGAAAATAACATTTTATTTTAGCCCTATTTATTAATGTATAATTAAGTTTTAATTGTGAAATGAAGTAAAAGGAAATCATTTTGTAACAAAAAAAACTGGGCCTGAAAGCGTGAGCGTTCGTGATTATCTCAAGGTGTCAACGCTTCCTCAGTTCGCCGAAGGAGGGGTCGGGGAAGGAAGAACGCCTACGGCACGGCGCATACGTTGACAGCCTCTCCATGTGTGAAATACAGACAGGCTTAGGTCATCTCTCAGGTCAGATGGGAGATAGCTCGATAAAGGACACTAAGAAAAGGTTCTCTTCAATGGAATCAATAATTATTATTTCATATTTCAACTTTTCCGAAGTTTAAATTAAGGGAGGTTTTCAATACATACAACGTATGCAAAACGTAAACGCCCGAACACAAAGCATTTACAATAATAAGAATAGAATTTAATACAGTTGTTTTATATATATTATATATATTTATAAAAATAATTTAAACAATAAATAACAATTATGAAATGATATTTGGATTAGCAAACATTTTGTGAGATATTATTAACTAAAGTAACCTATTTTTTCAACATGTATGGATGGTAAGCTGTATTTTTCATTGAAAATACCGGCATAATACCGGTATAACTTTATGGACGTCCATAATTTTGGTATAGACGTCCTATATAGAGGTATTTTACCGGTATAAAAGAATAAAGGTATTTGAAAGGTATGGGAAAATACCTCTATATTATACCGGTATTTTTTACCGGTATTCAATACCTTTTGTCCCTGATATTATGTCCATTCTAATTCTCCATGAAGACAGAAGTCAGGTCAGCTTCAAATGAAATTGTCGGTAATCTTTAACCTGCACGCTACATATTCTCAGCAAAGCAGACATTTCATTTTTTCGCGTAATCCTTATAAAGCAATAAATTAACAAAATTTATTTCAAAAATAACATCGTATGTCCAAGGTAGCTATTTGCTCTTGCGCCTCTCTGGGCCTTTTCCGCGAGGGCGGAGTATTTGTCACTCCTGAGTTTCATGGTTAGGAGAGGCCGAGAGGCGTCCACTAAAAGCAGATTTACGCTCTCATCTGTACGCGGTGCCGGCTAATGGCTTCTCTGCGGACCGTCTGCTATAGTCCCGAGGTAAAGAATATACTAAAGTGCCACGCCCTCGCCAACTCATACTGTTTCACTTTTCTCGAGTTTTTAGGGAGTCTAATGAATCCTGCATATTTTCCAGTTTTCCTCGGAACAACTACGTATGTGAAACTTGCGCACTCTCGTCTCCAATAAAAGTTCATTATGAATTTAACACTGAAGTTTTTTAATTTTAATTTTTTAAGTAGCAAGGGGTTAATCCGAAAATGTAAAGTATGGACTCTATGAAAATAATGATGTTTTATATCTCTTTGTCAGGTATCTGAAACATTGAAACATGTAAGAGAGGCATACATTTAAGATTCCTAAGCAATCATGATATGAGCTACTAATACTTCCCAACACAATTACATTGGGATATTATCACAATAATGGGATTTTATATCCAATATAAATGACGATACTTATTCCGGAGAATAAAGGAAACATGTCATTTAGAGTGTTCTGAAAAACCTTGTAGGTTTAAATTCAAACATTTTTGTATCCTTGTCAATTTTCAGCACAAATCAGAAGCTATTAGTGCTTACTTACTAACAATCGTTTAATTACTTAGTATTACATGTCGGAAAGTAAATTAATTAGTTAGTGGTCAATAAGCACAATATATTATATCATAAAGAGTTCGTATGTCTATATGCCCATGTTCTCTTGATATGATGTTTGAGCAGCTTTCTTACACACAATAATTCAAAAATCTCCTAGCCAACGTTTCACTCATATTTACATCTAGAAACCCATGGTGTTTTTATCTAATGACTTTTAATATTGATCATGTTTTCTTTGAAAAGTAGTCAGTAGTTTTAAGTGTAACAAAGTCTTGTACAATCCCTGTACCAAAAATAAAATGTTTGAAAAAATGTTCGGAAATGGCTAAAACATTAAAATAAAAATAAATTACTGAAGAATAGTATTAACGTGTTTGATTTAAAAAAGTAAGTTAGAATCTTTTAACATTATGATACTACCGATGCTAACTCGACGCTAACTCGATAACTTGATATCAAATAAGCCAATCCTTAATAGCGGGACCGGGAGCAGTAGCTCAGTGCATCAACTGATGTCACTGCAGCGCCTCTGACCGGGAGGTCCTAGTTCGAAGTCCTGACGGTGGCAGGATTTTCGACATTAGCTTTCAGCAGGTCGAATTCAGTCGCTGTCTGGAGGA
This sequence comes from Teleogryllus occipitalis, assembly GCA_011170035.1. Classification (NCBI taxonomy): domain Eukaryota; kingdom Metazoa; phylum Arthropoda; class Insecta; order Orthoptera; family Gryllidae; genus Teleogryllus; species Teleogryllus occipitalis. The sequence continues at coordinate 540,552 of BLKR01000342.1, forward strand.
GAATTCTAGGCCGCTGCTCTGATCGGTAGTTTTCCGTGGTTTCTCCGACAACATCAAACGAATGCCGGACAGTACCCAACAAACGGGCCACGGACGCGCGCGTCTTCCTTCTCTTCCTTGTCCATCCTCTCCCTACACACACACACACTTACACTAACATGCACTACACTACATATTCCGGAGACCTCGGAGCTTAGAGCTTGTCCCGGCTGGCGGTGCCCGTCTGGTGGGAGAGTCCTGGTTAGGGAAATCCACTAGCCGACGGTAGGTCGGCGCCGGATCTCGCCATCCAGCGGGGAAGATCACCACATCTCCCGAGAAAAACATGCACTACACTAACGGGACAATGACCAAAGCAGTTGACGCCCGAACACGAAAAAATCAATTAATCATTCACTTAATAGCGGGGTCAAATGAAGAGCGATATTTCGCAATAAATTCGCAAGTAAAAAGCGACCTCTTTTTGTTTCCAACTTCAATAATTTTTGAAAACCTTGTGATGCTGTTCTCCGGAGGTGCGTAACAAATTCGCAAGCAAAAGCGACCTGTTTTGAGCCTAACTTCACAATTTTTGAAAACCTTATGATGCTAACTTTCCGAGGTGCGTAACAAATTCGCAAGCAAAGCGTCCCGTTTTGAGCTCAACTTCAATAATTTTTGAAAAACCTTGCGATGCTAACTTCGCGGAGGTGCGTAACAAATTGCAAGTAAAAAGCGACACATTTTGAGCCTAACTTCAATAATTTTTGAAAATCTTGCGATGCTAACTTCTCCGGAGGTGCGTAACAAATTGCAAGTAAAAAGCGACCCATTTTGAGCCTAACTTCAATAATTTTTCAAAACCTTTCGATGCTAACTTTCCGGAGGTGCGTAACAAATTCGCAAGCAAAAAGCGACCCATTTTGAGCCTAACTTCAATAATTTTTCAAAACCTTTCGATGCTAACTTTCCGGAGGTGCGTAACAAATTCGCAAGCAAAAAGCGACCCATTTTGAGCCTAACTTCAATAATTTTTCAAAACCTTTCGATGCTAACTTTCCGGAGGTGCGTAACAAATTCGCAAGCAAAAAGCGACCCATTTTGAGCCTAACTTCAATAATTTTTCAAAACCTTTCGATGCTAACTTTCCGGAGGTGCGTAACAAATTCGCAAGCAAAAAGCGACCCATTTTGAGCCTAACTTCAATAATTTTTGAAAACCTTGCGATGCTAACTTTCCGGAGGTCCCGGACTGTACCTGCGGTCGCGCGTGCAGTCGCTCGTACGGCCGGTACTCCGCTCGGGCGCCGTGGCGCTGCGCAGCGCTCGCTCGAAATAGCACGCGCTCTTTCCGGCTGGAGGCCGCGTGGCCGCCAAGTGAAGTGGCGCTCTAAGGCTACATCAGCGTGCGCCGCTCGCGCTCTTTAGCCGCGGGTAACAGGATCCACTCCACACTCCACACTCCGCACCCCCACGCCGACTGCCGGCTGGCGCCTCGATTCCAGGAGCTGCGGCTGGGGAAGGAGGGAGGGATGCAGAGTTTGTAGGCTTCTGCGATACGAGCTCTGTGAGGGCCCCATTGCGATGAGATCCTGTTAGCCCTCTCGGTAATACAAGTACCGTTTCATGCCCTTTCAACTGTTATATCTTTCCGAGAATTTTCCTCAGTTCTCGTAAAACCACGACGTAGGGAGACTTCCATCACTTGCATTAGCCCTCCAGAAACGAGTTTGTAAACAGCTAGAAAACAAAATAACTCTTTTGACCATTTTACCTGAGACGCAAAGATCTAAAAATATTTTAATGAGATTTTGTCGAACATATTTACTATTAGTCCTGGTGTTCCCAATGGGCTCGCTAATAGACCCCTGGGGGTCGATGCAATTTTAAAACTGGTCATTGATGATCAAGGGGTCAATTGGGGTCAATGAATGAATATGAACTGGCGCCTGATCAATATAATCAATATTCCATTGATTACAAAAAAATAATGTATTCAATTAATTGTTTTCTGTTATCAAGTAATAATAATAAATTACAAATTAGCTCCTTTTCTTTCGTACCCGTCATTCATTCTTAGGAGGTAGGATGTTCAGAAATCTCAAAAAATTATAACTGTGCATCACAGCGATTCTCTGAAGGATTCTTCTCAGTAGACACTGGAGAAATGTTATCGATAGTTCTTAAAAAAGTCAACATTTTATAAGTAATGGATTAACATGATTAGAAATTCAGCTTCTCAAAAGAGAAAGCCTCTTCCGTTATTGAAAATCGAAATATTTACCAGAATATTGGTGTACAAAGTTATCTTTAAATTATTTATGAGCAATTTTTGATGTCATTCTGTATATTATAGCTGTGGATGGATGCTGTATATTATACCGTAAACGAAAGGGGGTCGAGGAAGCAAACAATTCTCTTAAAAGGGGTTGATGAAAGGAAAAGTTGGGGAATCCCTTTATTAGTCTCTGCTATTCTCGTCGAAAATTGCTCCATTTTCTTACGCCACCATAGGAGACGAGGGCATTTGACAGTTCACACATAGCCCCATCGTTTTTGTCTGACCTTGGCCTCAATTCTCAAAATTTAAATTTAGTTTTTTGTCAGTTTTCTGATTTCTAAAAAAAATAAGAGTTGTTTCTCGTGAAGTATGGAACAATGAATTGCATCACCTGCGGATACGCAGACTGTACCAATCTCGCAATATCTCAATTAATATATTTCATAAAAACTACCAGTCCATTACTGAAGCCTTGGTCTGCGTTAATGTGTAAGGAATTTTTATCAGGAATTTTTGTCTTATAACATCCACAAGATGTTGGTAAGTTTATGCGAGTGAATCGAATTTACCATTGAAACTGAAGGAATTACTAACTTTTTTCTGATTATTTTTTTTAGTTCTTCGTGTCATCGAGGAAATGAAAATAAAATTCCAATAAATTTAGTTAGATACCACGCATGAGAAGTTGGAAAAAATTTTAAAAAAATCAAGGGTGCCGTAACTGTAGTGGCTCACCAAAATCACCCCTCCACGCAGTTGATCACCTCGCTACAAGAGAACAGTATGGTAGTATCTATAGATAGTATCTCGAGATAGCATCTAGAGATAGCATCTATAGATAGCATCTATAGATAGCATCTGGAGATAGCATCTATAGATGGCATCTAGAGATGGCATGTAGAGATGGCATCTAGAGATAGCATCTAGAGATAGCATCTAGAGATGGCATCTAGAGATGGCATCTAGAGATGGCATCTAGAGATGGCATCTAGAGATAGCATCTAGAGTTAGCATCTAGAGATAGCATCTAGAGATAGCATCTAGAGATAGCATCTAGAGATAGCATCTAGAGATAGCATCTACAGATAGCATCTAGAGATAGCATCTACAGATAGCATCTAGAGATAGCATCTACAGATAGCATCTACAGATAGCATCTAGAGATAGTATCTAGAGATAGCATCTAGAGATAGCATCTAGAGATAGCATCTAGAGATAGCATCTAGAGATAGCATCTAGAGATAGCATCTAGAGATAGCAACTAGAGATAGCATCTAGAGATAGCATCTAGAGATAGCATCTAGAGATAGCATCTAGAGTTAGCATCTAGAGATAGCATCTAGAGATAGCATCTAGAGATAGCATCTAGAGATAGCATCTAGAGATAGCATCTACAGATAGCATCTAGAGATAGCATCTACAGATAGCATCTAGAGATAGCATCTACAGATAGCATCTACAGATAGCATCTAGAGATAGTATCTAGAGATAGCATCTAGAGATAGCATCTAGAGATAGCATCTAGAGATAGCATCTAGAGATAGCATCTAGAGATAGCATCTAGAGATAGCAACTAGAGATAGCATCTAGAGATAGCATCTAGAGATAGCATCTAGAGATAGCATCTAGAGTTAGCATCTAGAGATAGCATCTAGAGATAGCATCTAGAGATAGCATCTAGAGATAGCATCTAGAGATAGCATCTAGAGATAGCATCTAGAGATAGCATCTAGAGATAGCATCTATAGATAGCATCTATAGATAGCATCTAGAGATAGCATCTAGAGATAGCATCTAGAGATAGCATCTAGAGATAGCATCTAGAGATGGCATCTAGAGATAGCATCTAGAGATAGCATCTAGAGATATCTAGAGATGGCATCTAGAGATATCTAGAGATAGCATCTAGAGATAGCATCTAGAGATAGCATCTAGAGATATCTAGCATCTAGAGATAGCATCTCTAGAGATAGCATCTAGAGATAGCATCTAGAGATAGCATCTAGAGATTAGAGATAGCATAGAGATAGCATCTAGAGATAGCATCTAGAGATAGCATCTAGAGATAGCATCTAGAGATAGCATCTAGAGATAGCATCTAGAGATAGCATCTAGAGATAGCATCTAGAGATAGCATCTAGAGATAGCATCTAGTGATAGCATCTAGTGATAGCATCTAGTGATAGCATCTAGTGATAGCAACTAGAGATTGGCAATGAGGTCATTGCCCACTCTCATAAGACCAACTCCCATCCTCAAAGGAACATTTCCTTGCCAGAAGAGTAAGAGATCTGAAAGCAGCAACAAACAGCGTAACTTTGAAGACGTTGCTCATTGACCACGAGAGTTAAATTAAAGATGCAGATAAAGGAGACCAGTTTACTAATTATGATGAGAGGGAAACCAATACCACCGCATTAGCGGTGATGAGCCCTAACCTATCATTTTAAAAAATTTTTTTTTACAATTCAGAAGCTAGAAATTTAAGATATTTCTATGCTGGATAAATGTGATGCATGAAACACAACATAATATATTTCAAAAGTATAATATAAGTTTAAAAATATAATGTACAAAAACATGCAAGTTTCTAGAATCACAGAGTGTTAGCAAACAGAAATTAAAAAAAAACTGTGGGTAAGGATTCTTAACTACCAAAGCATTGCTATATTCTCTTTCCAAGGGATGAGCCACGTGTTCCCAGATCTTCCCCTTCATTCTACCCTTGAATAGAATCCATTAATTTTTTCTCTTCCGTGTACCTTGATTTTGGTTTAATACGATCCAAGTCGGTTATTTCATATAAAGTTATCCACTTCTGTAAGTGTTCAGTTTCTCTTCGGGATCGAGGCGCCTCAGCCGCAACCTGTGAAGCCCACGCTCAATGAGGGGAAGGGGAGGGGAGGTGCGAAGGCGGGCTGGGGGGAGGGGCGCCGTGCACATCGCGTGCGGCGCCGCGCGCATCGGGAATAATGGACAGCGGAAGCCCTTCGTCTGCACCCGGCGCCCGACCGGACGCCCGGGGTTGGCGCTGGCGGCGGCGCCGGCGGCCGAAGTGGGGACGGATGTCGCGTGGTGATGGTGAAGACGCCGGGCGTTGGCCCTTAAGGCCACAACGAGGCGGTGGGGGCGATGTGGCGGTGGCAGATACCACACGGCGGTGGCGACGTGGTGAACCATCGAGAGTGGGGACGTGCCAGTGGCAGTGGCAGGGGGCGGGAGGGCAACACTACGGTGATGGCAAGGGCGGCGGGAACTGGTGGTGGCAGCTGTGGCGGTGGCGGGGACGGTGGGGGCGGCGGGGACGGTGGGGGCGGCGGGGACGGTGGGGGCAGCGGGGACGGTGGGCCGGCGGGGACGGTGGGGGCGGCGGGGACGGTGGGGGCGGCGGCGGGGTCGGCGGGGTCGGCGGGGTCGGCGGGGTCGGCGGGGTCGGCGGGGTCGGCGGGGTCGGCGGGGTCGGCGGGGTCGGCGGGGTCGGCGGGGTCGGCGGGGGTGGCGGGTGGTGGCGGGGGCGGCGGGGGCGGCGGGGCGGCGGGGGCGTTGGATGGGGCGAGGTCGGCTCGGTCGGCAGGGGTAGCGGTGGCGGGGGTTGCGGCGAAGGCTGCGGCGGGGGCGGTGGAGACGACGGTGCTGGCGGTGGTGGTGGTGGTGGCGGAGCCCCTCGTCGCCAGTGGCTCTTGGCGGCGATACGGCCGAGAGCTTCCCACCGTCCCGCCTTTAATCCGATTTACCAACGCGTTTTCTTTCGCTTCTGTTTCCCTGCTCGTTGAGATTTAAAAAAAATATTACCTGCTGGGTTGCTAGATTCTCAGTGGTTGATCAAGATTCGTTTTCATTATTAAAATAAATTCAAGATCAAAATTTTCAAAAGCGTTAACTGCAAAAATACTATATTTTGTTTAGTAAGAAAATAGGTTTTAGTGAAATGTTTCCAAGGTATTCGTTTTCACGTTTCTGTGTTATCACGAAGGACATTATTATATGAAAATGACATCACCACTTTGGAAAATAACCATGCAAATATATGTGTATATTTCCTTAATATTTTGGCGCTTTACACCTTTGAGAATCCTACTTGATTATAGGTTTACGTAATCTGCAAATGCATTTATAAACCTATAGAATCAAATTGAAGATAATCAAAAAAAGAAATAAAACTTTAATTCTAAATTATAATGGAATAAATGTTGTAATAAATATCAATAGATGTATAGACTAATTTTGAAATATCATAAATTGAACTTTATCACAACACTGCAGTACTCGCTACTTTACCGCACATCACTGCTTATCACTACACTAATCTGAATGAACTATATCCGTTAAATTTCAATTGTGATTTTATGTTATTCCTAGACTTTTATATCCATTAATATGAATATAATCTAATTATGGCATATTTGTACTGTAATTGCAACGAAGAGTTTGATTTACCTTAACTGTCAAACAGTTCCTTTTCCATTTTGTTCTTTTAACTACAGAATATTTTCACAGATGTTTTTCCTTCCTTATGTAAGGTTTCTGAATGTTGCCTCCTCTACAATACCGACTTAACTTCTTACAACCTTTCCTTCGAGCAGGTATGCTCCGCATTGTTCTTTCATCTTTTGTAATTATTTTTTGTATTAATACGAGATTTATTTAAATTAGAAATCGGCTATTCAAAATCAGAATTTCATTCATCTAATTACAGGGGATTGTAGGAGATGATCAGAGAATTTACGGGATTTTTTCTCAAGAAAATTCAACCAGTGCATTTCTAATAATTTTCACGTAAATATTAGTTGACATTTAATGGATCATAACTAGAGTCCAGAACTTTGGAAAAATGCCTTTTTATTATTAATTCTAATTTTTTGACTTTTATTAATGGGAATTGTATTATTGTACTTTTAGAGTTGTTTTAGTAGATAATCAATTTCCATTTTTTTCCTATTTCAGCTTCTGTTAGTTATTTTTTGTATTTTGTCTTAATTTTGCCTTGTTCTTTCTTTTTCCTAGACACACTGTGCGAGAGAAAACATATGAAATATCTATATAAAAAGCATACACTTTATTCTTATTTCATACAAAAAGAATATTTTATTTTAGATGTAGTTAACTTTCTCGCTTCTCCATGTACTTATTCATTGTCAGTGAGCAAGACTTGCAAGGTCACAGTTCTCATAAGATTCTCCAAATTGGAACTTACTTCTCGTGCAGTACAATACAGCAGTTTTTTTATCGAATATCTATGTCATGTGATTGTAATTAGATATTACGAACAAATCTTAATTACTTTTCACCGTTGATTTTGATGTCACTTCATGAAAGAATAATGAAAGAAATCTGAGAACCGCAAGGAAATTTCACTAAGTAGATTTGTTGTAAATGGACTCACCACGGCGCAATTGTGGTTTTCACAGAATCGTGACGGCAAAGCAGCTAATTGAGAAGCCACTCTCGAGATTATGGGTGCTAATTTATTGTAATTAACAATGGAAACAAGACTTTTTGCCGGACATTCCTCTACAGTCTCATCGTTGCTTTTCGAGACGTAAAGAGGAACTTCTTTTTCAAGAACTTATACGACCGGGAGCGGTAGCTCAGTGCATCAACTGATGTCACTGCAGCGCCTCTGACCGGGAGGTCCTAGGTTCGAGTCCTGACGGCGGCAGGATTTTCGATACTAGTTTTTCAGCTAGGTCGAATTCACTCGCTGTCTGGAGGCCGGCTGCTCTGATCGGTAGTTTTCCGTGGTTTCTCCGATCAACACCAGGCGAATGCCGGAGCAGTTCCCTACCAAACGGGCCACGGACCGCGCGCAATCTGGCCTTCCTCTTCCTTCTCCTACTCTCTCCCCTTACACACACACACACACACGAACATGCACTACACTAGACCGATCGGGAGCTTAGAGCTTGTCCGGGCTGGGGCGGTGCCCCGCTGGTGGGAGAGTCTTGGTTAGGGGGAAACCCCACTAGCCGACGGTAGGTCGGCGCCGGATCTCGCCATCCAGCGGGGAAAGATCAACGCCATCTCCCGAAAAAGCATGCACTACACTAACGGGACAAATGACCACAGTAGTTGACGCGCCCGGAAACACGAAAAAATCAATCAATCAATCAAGAACTTCTACGTCGAGTTGATGTTCCAAGCCGGATTCGTTGGCCCATGACTTTTGAGCTGCTCGAATGGGGCTTAGTGATCTTTTCCATGTTCGGATCGTCTTTCCTTCCAAGAAGTTTCCAATATTAATTTGACAGGTAGCAGAACGCCTCACAAAGTCAAAGGCTCTATATTGATTTGGGATTTTCTAACTCGTGGAACGCTTGTCTGATTTCCAGTTGTATAGCATCACTACACATTTCATTGACGTAATTTCTGCATCGCCCTTAATTCTTGAAGAAGTTCTCATTTACTTAAAAATAAGTTTCCACAGTAATATCCCGGTAACGTTAGAGAATAAAATTCTTTGCCCACATCTTCTTGAATGCTTACTTGCATTGTTTACGAAGGTGGAATTATGTAAAGTGGGTCATGTTTTCCTGATTTTTCCGGTAAAAGGAAGCCTGTTTCTCTTTGCATGACTAAGTCAACACCAACGTCTACGTTCAAGTGAAGAAAGCAGTACATTCTGGCGAAATGCCAAGCAAACAGTCTCTGTCAAAAACTTCCGTCTTTTGATTTTATTTTGCGCTTTTGGCTGGTCAGGGGCTCGTCTTCAAGCTACTTAAAAGAACATGCAAAGGAAACTCAACGACTGTTACACCGACGAGCACTTGACCTTCGAACTTTCAACATAACCTTGAAAATGGAAAGCTCAGATTGATAGTAATTTCATTTTGAATTCCTAATATAATATTGAATATCTAAACGAAATATTACGGAACATCCAAACGGAATATTACTGGACTTTTAAATTTATTATGGGATTCCATTATTTAAACAAAATTCCAAAATTTGTTGCAGTTTTTATTTTTTTGTATTTTCTTTGTGAACATTTAACAATGAAAGTAAACTAGTTTGAGAAAAAATATCAAATATCATTCATAATGTTTCACAAATGTTTATGATGAAAACTATTGAAAGAAAAGGACGAAATGAGCACTTGTCGGGAGTTTTTGTTTAATTTGTTCAGTTCGGTCAGTTCCATACCTGTCTGCGACAAGCAAACCATGGATTGTGTTTTCAATTGACTTAGTGCAGCACAGACCAACCTGATACAGCATCTTAACACGAACAATGATTAACCTAAATTTTAAGGAAGTAGAAACTTCAGAAAAAGGATGTCCTCTATCACATTTTTGCTTACGATCGTTTCGACTGCGTAGCGATCATCGCCAGAGCTAATCTTGCAGCGTCTGGGCGGAGAACGAAATTTCCTCCTCTATCCATATCCCTTCTTTTCCACTTATATTCCCCCTCTCACTACATTACCACACAAGTCGCAAGGCCAGCCGGAAGAATAGAGATGGTCCCGGCTTGGGTGATGCCCCTCTGAGGAGATACTTGGTAAGGAAAATTCGTAAGACGACATGTAGTTCGATGCGTCCCAGCGGGAAAGGGATATCGCCAACTCCCTTAGTGAAAACATGCTTCACATTTATAGGAATATTACCATATTAGTTGACACGTCCGGAAACACTAAATAATCAATCATGTGTTTATATGTTAATTTACTTTACAAAATTCAACGGATGTAGCCTTCTTAATGATATTGAAAAGACGCAAATAAAGAAACAAAATAGTAAGGGATTTTCAGAAAAATGGTAAACCGCACTTTTATTACTAAATTAGTGTTGAAATGAATTCTCTATATTTAAAGGATAGTTTGAAAGAAAATACTTGTGTTTTGCTTTTATTCAGCATTAACATGTAAGAAATGCAGTGTGATAAAAATATTAACAAAATTAATTTTGGTTTCTTGTAAAATACACACACAGATACTCTCTTGCTTTATTTATTAACATCGTAATTATTGTACTCGTACTAAATAGACGTATCTTCAATAGACGCTTGAAAATAAATTATAATCATACTCAACGGAACGTATGACAAGGGGTAAATATTTTTTGATGTGATTGCATATGAGCGTGTGTAACAAAATCACTCAGTTATTACAAACAAACAAAATAAATTGACAATAATTCAGACACAACTAAACAGTTTGAATGGATATCCATGCTACAGAATTAGTAAAAAATTAGTATGACGCTAAATGTAAAACTAAAAACTATTGTATTAAAATTGACCCTGAAACACTTAATATTTCAAGTAAAACGGAATAAACTTTTAGGCCGGAAACTACTGCTGTAAAAACACAAGAAATACACAGAAGAGGCGTTCGTCAGTTATTTTCCCAAGATGAAGAAAAAAGTCTCGTCTCGGATGAAGTCTCACAGAAATAAACTCGAACTCCTCGAGAGAAAGAGTATTTCACGCGGAACATCTCCGCCATAATAAACTCCCGCCGGAAGGGGCACCTGGGAGACCGCCTCGCCTGATCCCACTGTGGCTGCCATCTCCACCGCCCTCGCCGCCCTCGCCGCCCTCGCCGCCCTCGCCGCCCTCGCCGCCCTCGCCGCCCTCGCCGCCCTCGCCGCCCTCGCCGCCCTCGCCGCCCTCCCCGCCCTCGCCGCCCTCGCCGCCCTCACCGCCCTCGCCGCCCTCGCCGCCCTCGCCGCCCTCGCCGCCCTCGCCGCCCTCGCCGCCCTCGCCGCCCTCGCCGCCCTCGCCGCCCTCGCCGCCCTCGCCGCCCTCGCCGCCCTAGCCGCCCTCGCCGCCCTCGCCGCCCTCGTCCGATCAACACCAGGCGAATGCCGGAGCAGTACCCTATCAAACGGGCCACGGACCGCGCGCGATCTGTCCTTCCCATTCCTTGTCCTACCCTCTCCTCTTACACACACGCGTACACTAACATGCACTACACTACCACATATCCCGGGAGACCGGTCGGGAGCTTAGAGCTTGTCCCGGCTGGGGCGGTGACCCGCTAGTGATAGTCCTGGTTAGGGGGAAAACCCGACGGTAGGTCGGCGCCGGATCTCGCCATTCAGCGGGGGAAGATCACCGCCATCTCCCGAGAAAAAACATGCACTACACTAACGGGACTAATGGCCTGAGCAGTTGACGCGCCCGGAAACATGAAAAAATCAATCAATCAATCGCCGCCCTCGCCGCCCTCACCTCACTTCCAAACACCCGCATATTCATCGCCACTCTCCGCCACTCCTACCCGAAGCGTTCAATCCCACCCCTCCGTCACCTTGAGAACCCGTCGCCATCACCTCCAACACTCCAACCCACCGCCGCCTCACCCCGCCCATGCGCCCGCATCGATAAATTTTTCATACCGTGTGTCCCCTTTATTTCCGGCTCGCCGTGCATCCTGTAAAAAATTCATCTCGCGCATGAATGTTTATCCCTGAGCTAGATTGCTCTTCATGGAGGGAATTCAATACAGCCCCCTCTCGCAACCGACCGTTTTGCATGACTAATTCGGAACTATATCGCTTATTTGCGCATCATCGAAGTGCTGCAATATTTGAGGCAATAACTTCGTGTTATTGCGCCCGCGAGGAAAGGAAATTCTGTATTTTGTGGGTGGTTGCGGAGTCCGTGAAGGGTATAAAGTTTTCAGATCAGCATCGTTCTGCAGTAAAAGTTGAGTGCGCATCTTGTTCCAGAGAGAAAGCTGAGAAATGCATTAAGTTTGAATCGAACCTTACATTCTGAAGCGTGTTTTGAGAGATTTTCTCTATTGTTCATTTTACTTGCAAAATGATGCTTGCGGTTTTTATCTGGTTGTGTTTTCCTACACCTGTAATTCGAAAGAAATTCTTTTCTAAATGGTTTTGTAGAACAGATATTTATAAATTTTCGAGTGCTCTCTTGATTTCTCTGATTTCTTTCAACTGGATCAGTACATCACACAACGTACAACCTCTATTTCGCACAAGCCTTCCATTTTCAACCTGTTTGCACTCACGTTTTCCTTTTTATTTTCTCGCGTTACTACATCCGTCCATAATGCAATGGAATTTCTACGGAAGAAAATGACGATTTTTTGTCCGAAAAACTCGTAATGTGGGGTCCTGGAATCAAAAGAGTGGATAAATCTTGTTTCTATATGTAGTAACTAAATTCTCTAACACGATTTGTAGTCACAGTCCACATTTTGTGAGTCCTTACCGAAAACTTAATTGACGGCATAACGTCTTTCTGCATAAAGCCTAAATCGTTCAGTCAGTTTTCTGTAAAACTGATATTCTCCAATAAATTTTACTGATTGGAAAAACTCTTGACTCTGGGAGTTGGAAACGGTTATTTTAAAATTTGGGGATACTTTACAAGAAGCCTCAAATACATTTTCAAAATTTTCTTAAAAAAATACTCCAATTCTTTTTATTAAATCTTCCTCGGATAGCTAAAAGACACTTAAAGATGGCACAGGTTTCTTTTCCGTTGAAATGGCAAAAGTTCAAAATGCTTTCCTGCATATTGTTACAACTACAACATTGAAGAGAGAGAGATTTTCCTCTTTAATACAATGTTCAACGGCATATCTTATATAACTTCATTTGCAATTTTTTAAAATGTGAGTAGTTTTTGCGTACTTTTGTGTAAAATAAAAGCAATTGTTAAACAATTATTTTCTCAAAAATGGCACCAAATTCTATAAAGTTTGTTGTTCCTCGTGTGTAGCAAAGGGCGGTAAAAGAAATGGTGCGAAGAAGAGATCCCATCTTTTTTACACAGGAATAGATAGTACATTTTTGCATTAAATTATCCTGGAAAGCACATCAAACCTAACACTTAGGTGAGAACATCTGATAATGAAAAACTAGGAAGTATATGTATTGAAGAATTTTAGTAATTGACTTGTGTTAAAATTATGTATTTTTATGAATGTGTAAATTAATTGTGAATACTCTGAAATACAATTCTCCTCCTGTTTCCACACTTGCTTCCAAGTCTTCAGTATCTTAGTATTCTGACATTTATAAAAAGAACAAACAAACAAACAAACAAACATCTCGCGTGTCGAGGGTATTATGCAGAAGTCTCCAATTTCCCTTTAAGGTTTCTCTGTCGGGGAGCTCTCCTCTGTCTTGAGCCATCGTTTAGGCTGTTGCCCCAGATTCCCTTGCACCAACTCTGAGGGCAGGGCGACCTAGTACGATGCTCAGCCGAGGGCCGCCCGCGCTCAAAGGGCTTCAAAGGGCTTCAAAGGGCCCGGGAAGAGGGCTGGGAGCGCTGCCCGCGGCGCACGGCGGGTGGGCACGTCGCTGGCGGACGGGCTCTCGCGACCGCCTCTGCAGGGCGCTGGGCGAGTGCCCGCGGCGGGCAGACAGCCCTCGGTCAGTGCTCGCTCGACACACAGATCGGCGGACACACTCGGTCAGGTAGGGGGCTTCCAAACGAAACAGAATCAACAAAAAGCTGTGGAAGACGAAATTAAGGATTTAAATAAATAAATAAATAAATGTCTTTATTGGTGGCGAGGCTCAGGACATTTAGCCTGCTCTTCCGCCTGACCACTTTCAGAATTTATATTACAATCGTACATAATAAAGGAAGTCGTTCAATGAAAAATACGCACGCAATTTGGATGAAGATTTTCACATGGATGACAGGAGTGAAAGTGAGGGAGGACGAGCTTGATAGGAAATCGGGAAAGAATCGGGATGAATGGAACGGTAGAGAGGAAGGAAAGAAAAAAAGAAAGAAAAGGAGAAAAAGAATCAGTGAAATGTTAATAAGTTCTGTTAATTGGTTCATTGAGGTTTTGAAGAAGCTAAAATTGCGTACGTAGTTTTGAATTATCCCTAGAAAAACTAGAAAGGGAGGGAATCCCGTCAGCATACAAGCGAAGACACATCAAGTCAAGAGTTCAAGCCTTGAGAGAAACTGAAAACATTAAGAGATAATGATAAATGATTTTGCGTATATTTCATAATATTAACAATAATAATTATTATTATATGATAAAGTGTTGTAAAACTATTTGGTTCTTAAATAAAGTTAAAAAAATAAAAATGTGGATATAATCAATTTATTTTTAGGAAATGTTAGCAGTTAAAATATTCCACAAACTAGCAAATTGGAAATTTTAAGAATTTCGAAAATTTGTACCGTTTGGAGCATTCCCAAAACCTGAAAACCCGACCCAACATCTCTCACCCGTAAGCCAACGATTTATTCTACCTTTATTTGGGAACACATATCGCACTAAATGAAATTGAATTAAAAATTGGTGTTTATGCTTAAATAATATAATGCTTCATACAACTACTAATAAGTAAAAATGCTTCAGGATATACAATGGAGTTTTATCCCATCACTAGGGGGCGGATTTTAATGAAATGTCATTTTTTTCTTTTCACTTTAGAGCAATGCCATTTACTAAAGAAATTCATTTTATGTTATGGCAAAAGGAAATAACCTATTTTTATTATCTTTTTTTCTTCATTTTTTGGAGATTTCGACTACTAAGTCATTTTTTTCCTTTTTTCGTCTTTTGTAATGTATTTTTTGCAGATTTAATTGATTTCAAAGTCATTTTAATTGTTCTAGCTGCAAATGAATATTTACGAGATACAACCAATGTTCTCCACAGAACTCCTGAGTAGTTTATTAGATTTCTTCGCTCAAAAATTGTAATGTCAACCGTTGTCAGTTCTAAGTAATTTAAGGTTCGTGTGACGCTTATCGGCGGTATTGTCAGTTCCGCCGATTTCGCGATAAATAAAGACAAATTTACTCATAAAGAAAAATCCAAACCTAACATTTGCAAGCTGAGTTTACTTGAACAAAAGAAAAAAGAATCGATTACATCAATAACATATCCAATAATTGATCATCAATAGTCATCAGTTACATCAATAACATATCCAAACGATTACATCAATAACAATCCAAGATGTTCATCTGAAGTGGTTTTGAGTAAATGTTTTTACGTCATTATTCTTTGTATTTGTGGTATTTTTAAAACATTTTAGAAGCATTTTATTGATCATTTTGTGTCAGTGTTTTAGGTCATCAAAATCATCCGCCCCTAGTCATCACTCATGGAATAATAAAAATTACTGATTATATTAGAATAATGTGTCCCCTCTGAAATTTGTATTTAAAATATCGTTCAACCGAATATTTAGTTATACTAATTTTAAATTAAAAAATTGTATATATTTTACGCAAAATTATACCTTCAATTTTCAGCCTCAAATTATTACTAAATTATCGATTCTAAAAATGTGTTTTTTGGAAGAATGGACGGGGCAGTTGTAAAAACACAAATTTTTATGGTTGAACGTGTTAGTAATGACATGCGAAAACAAACAAACAAACACATACACACACACACACACGCATAGACAGACACGAGTGAGTTCATGTTTTCGTAATGCTCCCAATAAATAATTCGTTTACATTTTCTCCTCAAAACCGTAGATTCCCGTAGAAAAGCTTTTTGTAATTTTCCAATTTCATCGCAGCCTGCTCGACGCCAGAACTTTGTACGCATATCCGAGACTCAATGCACTATTGTAGAGATCTGGATGTCATAACGTCAGGTGCAATCAGCGAGTGCACTACCATTCTGACGACCGACTAGCGGGCTAATGTGCTAACGGCCAAAGGTCGGGAGAGATGGCACGACCGCGCGCGACACAGATCTGTTGTAATATGCACTCCAATACCGTTTCACAAATGCTCCTTTTTCGTCGTTTGTACCTGAAAAAATAGTTCGGTTTTACGGCAGTGCTTTATAGAATATGATATTCACAGTGCTTCGATTTGCTTTAAGCGAACTGGCTTTAAGCTGCGCTTTCAGCTTCTGGACGTTATAGAAGATGAAAAATTGTCAAGAAACTGATGCGTAATAACGAAGTGTTCATAAACTACATGGTATCAAAAACATTTATTCATCTAATTGCTGGGAAGGCAGTACTTTGTTTTATTCCGCATAAAATTTAGGAGGATAGTGTTATAACTATATCCATTACTTTTATATTTTGAAAGTCGAACCATACATTTTAACTTGAAAGTAAAAATGCTTAATTGTTATGGGAAGGGAAAAGAAGAAAGTCTAGTGACAGGCATGATAGCCTTCCATGTCTATAACCTGCGGTTTATATTACAATTAGTGTTTGTGAGATTCAAGTGGAATTGTGATTCGCGATATAATTGCTCAGAAAACTCGGATATCTTGCCTCTCGTGTCAGGACCAGTGGTACAACACATTTCACAAATCATCGTTAATTCGTCATCACTACCCTTTCAGTCTCAATACTGGGATTCTCGACCGTGCTCCTACATTAGATACCTCCTATCCTCATACAATATTCACAAAGAATAAATAAACAAACCTGTTCTGTTGTATAATCTACTCGTATGTGAATGACTAAAAAATAATGTGAATCGTCTCTTTGAATGAGAGCGCATCGACTTGAAGAGTGAATTTTGCAGTTTTACGATTATATTACGTTGTTTATTCTGTGTTTGCAAGTTTACTGTTTCAGAGCATTTTAATACCATTTCGAATATTTGTTTGCTTTTATTTTCTGGTTAATCTATCACAAGATTCCTGTAGGGGATTCTTTGCAGAGCAGTGCAGCCCAGATCTCCGATGTTTCTCGATATTCTTTTATCAACGGGCAGTCAACCCGTCGTCGATCGGTTCTAAAGATGGAAGTGAGGAAAGGATAGACAAGAAACCATTGCACACGAACCACGGACCATTTTCTTCAGAGCTGCTCCTGATTTCGCCTGGCGATGAACAGAAAAGCCATATATCACAAGTGTCAACTTATAAACATTATCCTGACAGGGGCTGTATAACAAATGAAGCAAATTTCCGGTTCTCCGTGGGATTGAGCCCTGTCATTGATTCGAATAATTTTCTAGATATCGGTAATCATGATTCTTACCACACTACCAGTGTGGATTCTACATTCTCTCGTACGATATACGCAGCATAGGGAAATTTATATTGCAGTATGTAAAGCTTCAGCGAAAACCGGCGATTTTTCGGCAGAAAGTTTGTATTGTAGATCTTCAACCCCGAAACGGTGGATAATTCAGATTCCTCAGTAAAGTAAATTACTTCCTCTAACACTGTATGATCAGAAACCACGTTTTGTGTGTTCTTGATACTGAATTATTGGTTTGCGGCAAAATGTCTATACGTGTATCTGTAAACAACGTTAGCGGCTAGAAGACGGAAGGGTTTCCCCCCAAAATTAATATTTATCAATCGATCTGGCTGATGTTGCAGTTCTTTGAGTTTGAAATCGATATTTTAGTTTTCGTGGGGTACTTCACACGAGGCCTCAAAACTTCAAATTTTCAATTTCTTCTCAAAAAGGCTTCAACATTTTAAATTAAATTTTACTTCCTTGCTACGGAGTAGAGATAAATTCAGTTGATAAATTTAGAAAAAATCTCTAATACGTAGTGTCGCCAGAATCCACGTTCCGTGGGTTCTTGATACAGAAAAATCGAATGACAGCAAAACGTCACTTTGTCCGTCCATCTGTTCGTCTGTGAACAATGCAAGCGGCTAAATCGTTCAGCCGATCTTCTCCAAAATTGATATTCCCCAATCAATCTGGCTGATGTAGTGGCGTTGAATTTGAAACTGATATTTTAATTTTGGGATGTCCTTTACATGAAGCTTCTGGGACATTTTTCAATTTTCAAAATAAAATGCTTAATCGATTATGATTAAATTTTGTTGTTGGATAGTGTAAATGACGTTTAAGAGAATGGCGCTGGTCTCCTGTTCGATGAAAACCCTGATTTTTCGAATATTGCAAAAGTTCAAACTTTTTTTCGGAGTCTTCCTTCAACTAAAATACTAAACTTAAAGAATTTTTCCCTTAATGAAATCTGTTTTTTAAGATAGATTTTGAAATAAGGTCATGGACAAGTTTTCGAAAATTGCAGTACTTTTGGCGTAATTTTGTGTAAATATACGATTTATTGAGAATTCTAACGACCATATATGATGTATTGAATTCAGGTTAACGGGGCTTGGCCAGTAGAAATAAAGAGAATTTACGACATGGTTGTTTGCCGACGTTTTCGAAAATATATTTCTATTCTCAGGGCTATATAATATGAGAAGGAAGCAAAATACAGTTACAGTAATATTACAGTTACAGTATTATTATTATTAATATTATTATTATTATTATTATTATTATTATTATTAAAAAAGGGATTTTTATTAATTTATAATTATTAACGGCTCTGGCTATTTTGTTATTCCAAATTCTTTTTTATTTTCTTCTTCTTCTTCTTCTATGTAAATAGACTCCTTTTTCATTATACTTCCTTTTCACGATGAATCAGGTGACGTAAATGCTCCACTTTCGATCAGTCTTCTTCCGTCTTCTTCGATCCCCACTAATCTCTGGGTCTTGAATCTTTTGCTATTTTGATCTGCCAACGTTTACCTACCCTGGAGACGTGTGCCCAGCCTTTCCTTATTCTTTTGAAAATTATCATTCCGTCACTCCAAACATTTTTAGACCAAAATATTCATATATGCATTGTTTTATGGAAATGATGAGTCTTATTCATAAGTTATTCAAATAAGTCATTTTTACATAAATGAATAAAATAGCTTTATTTAAATCAAGATGTTCTACTGAGTTTTTTCGTTTACTGCTTTTAGATAAGTAAGCGGTAAATTTACATTATAATTTTCATTGCCTGAAAAAAGAAGCTTTCGTTTGTGTTTTATTACCTTGTGGTTACTTCTGAGTCAACGTCTGGTATTCATCAATTCATTTCAATTCATCAATTGTAGACTCATAAAATATCTATGCTAGTTCCATCGTCTGGAAATGAATAGTTTGTTATTAATAAGTACCCTTCATCTTATGGAATGCAACTGAGGGCTAACCTGATTTCTTTTACAGCCATTGCACACTTAAATCTTTTATTTACATTTGCTGTATTTTTAGTGATGGCTTTCTTTGCGTCGTAAACAAAATTGATGCCAGGAATACTGTCTTTGGCTGAACATTACTGTTGAAAAGTTGTTTGATGGTTATTAGGAAACTGGCTCGACTCACCAACCTTTTTGCTATTCCACTCAATCTTTAACTTGGCTCTTTCCATAAGCCTTTTCAAAGAAGTGCACTTCGGCTGAAATCTCAGAATCTGTTTCATGAAGATTTATTTTGTATAACTTACGAGTCTCATGCAGTGCATTTAAAATGTATAGTATATGAATTGGTTTATTTTAGTTTCAATAAAAATGTTTGTACGAATATTGATATTTTACAAAAATATAAAGGAGTTTGAATACAAAAAACAGCGCCATTCATAAACATAAAATAATGAAATTCAATTTTTCTTTCTTCTTCGTATTATTATTATTATTATTATTATTATTATTATTATTATTATTATTATTATTATTATTATCATGATCATCATCATCAATGAAATTTTACCGTGAAAATATTGTTTCATTAACATGGTTATCAAGAAATTTTTAATCTTAAAAATTCTAAATTTTCCAGCATCATACCACACAGTTTTAAGAACTACGGGAAATATTTTAAAGCGTGAAAAGGTATATTTTGAGAACTATTATAAGATATTTAAAAATTTTGTGATTTTCTGTTTCTGTTTATAAAATGGTTTTAGTCAGTGAAGATAATTTTCGTTGTTTATTTTGTATTCACAAAGCTAGGATAAAGCTGCGAGTTGAAATCCTGGGTATAATTTAGCTAATTTAGGCGTTAATTTAACAATTTTAATAAATATTTAAATAAGGTTAAAAAGCTTTTAAAAAAAATTATCGTTAAACAATCTATTTTTAAGTTTATGGACATCATTTTCGGAATTTTTAGATTCAAATATACCACAGATTGCATTACTATCTCAATTCGAAAGGATTGAGCCGTTCGTTTCGTAATAAAAGAGACATTCTTCGTAAAAAGAATGTCTTTTATTACATTTGAGGAGTATACTACAGTTTTTAAATCGCATTTAATGGTTCATTCTTGTGCATTTAGGAATTCATCTAATTTTATATTAATGATTATTGGTATTACTGATTAGGTTAATGCTTATGTAACTGATCAGTGTGTTAGTCAAATTGTCTCAATATTACTTAATGTTATTATCAATAAGTACTCATTAATCATTACATTAATATCGTCTGCATTTTTTGTTTCAGGTAAGCTGAAGAACTGTTAACGATCTTGATATGTGAGTAAATATGACACATTGAAGTGGAATAGAGGTACACTTATTTGATTTATAAGAAAAAAATCTACAAATAACTTATGTTCCTGAATTTTGGTTTAAATTGTTTTCATAATTAGTTCAATTTGCATTTGGCAAGAGATATCTGTTATGAACAGGTCTCTATTTTACCTTTTTTATTTGAATGGGAATTATAGCATAAATTCTTTTTTGAGCTTAGCTTTGGAAAAGACCATCACAGTATCATACAATCTAAGATGTTCTCATATACCCAGGTGTGACATTCTTAATTCTCTTTTAGAGAGATTTAATATTCCATGAAGTGAAATATAGGTACAACTGCCCACTATTGTACTGTTTTGTTATATTATAATTATTTCATATTATATATGTTGTAATATTTGAGTATTTGCGAGTTTAGAGTTCTCTTAATTTCCGAACAGAAATGAGTTTTTTAATGTATATTATTTTCCATCATTTGAAATGTAATGCCCGAAACCTTTTGGCAATAAATACGAATAGTTTAATCTAGCACATATTTTTCCCCTATCCTTATAGGATACTGTTCACTACAAATTCGATTAGTAAAACAGGAACAGAAAGGAGATGGCATTTTTCCACATAAATTCGTGTCACTCCTCCATCAAGCTTTCCATTCCAAATCAATTGCAGATCCGGCTTTTGTAGATTCGTGTGGTCGTATTTTATCCTGTTATGTGGCATGAGGAATGCAGTGTTGTTTCCGGAGTACAATGAAAATTAATAAAGCCTATGCATGGGTCATGATTACGATGAACCGATACTCGCCATCGTATCAACTCTCCAATAATTGGCTCTGTAAATAATTTCTTTCAGTGTGATTTTCAGTTATGTGCGTTTGCAATGCGTCGAGTTCTGAATAATTTCATATCATTATTCGTTTATGAAAACATGATGATGCACTTTAAAATGTAAACAACTAATGTGAATTTATTACTGCGATTGGAATTATTTGAAGTAGAATATACACCAAAATAGCAGTGATTGTTATTATTCTATGGCAAACCTAACCGGTAACGTTGAGTCTGTTGTGTGTGTGTCAACAATATACGCGCCCGGGGATATTTTGTATTTTTTATTTTGTAAATAATGCATTATCTTCATGCAAGTAGGGTAGAAGAGTGCTGTCGTTTCTTGTCATGTCTGGTAAATATTTCTCCAATTTAATTTCTAGGGGATGTCAAGGTTGTTTTTAATTCCCAGATCATTCACAACCCGTAACAAAATAGGAATGGAAAATTGGGAAATAACGTAAAAAATAAAAATTTAAGTTGGTAGATTGAGAAGATTGGAAGATTGAGTCAATGTTAATGGATCTAGAATCTCTCATCAAGGCCATGTGAGCAATGAGGAAAATGGACCAATGTCAGGGCGATGTATTATTTGACAGAATTCAAGAAGGACCGTTTTTGTGGCTCAGTCAAGTTTTACGATTGGGAGAAAACCGCCAAAAGCTCCGTGCTTCCTGCTGTATCAACATGCAGGAAGTAAACAGAAGAGGAAGACCTAGAACATCGTGGTCGGTAGGAGTAAAGAAGTCGTGGGCGCAAAGGCAGGGGGGGGGAGGAAGAACAAGCACGGTGAGTTCGAGCCCTGTGGCATTGTTGTGAATCATTATCATTCACATCAAAATATTTTAGGTTTCAAGACACTGGGGATTTAATGGAACAGGCTGTTTCATATTGTCAGAGAATAAATCGGAGGGAAGGAACTCTAAAATTCTCGATTGTTATCTAATCTGGATAGGTGGAAAATTTCTATTAGTTAAACTAATTATGAAGTACCGAAATTTTATTCGAAAAAACTCCACTGATGAGAATGTAAAACCTCTTTAACTGAGACTGATTTTCCATTCAGTTTTTTCTCAGTGTTTAATTTCAGTGGTCAAGGCATATTTTAGTTTCTCTGAAAAATAGAATTTCCGAAATTTTTGCATGTTTGTACACTTATTAATGCGTTCTATCAGAAAGTTCTCTTGGCGACTAGTAAGCGAATACTCACGAAAAAATATGTAAGCACGTCACATACGTTGAATTTCGGTGCCATCAAGTGAAAAATTAAAGGTTTGTTTGAAATGTGTTTGAAAGTGATAAGGAAAAGACGCACGAAAAACAGTAAAAAAATTAGTTACTAAATATAGTCTTTCATTTGAACTATTTTCCCGTGGTTTATATGGAATAATAAAATGAAATACATTAAACATTGTATATACATAATGTTTTGTGAAATTATTGCATTTTGTTTAACTTTCCCCTTTAAATGAAACAAATGTGATTCAATTCTGAATCAGTGAATTCCATTACGAGTAAAATGAAAGCTATTTGAAGTAAGTAGAAACTGGATATAAGAAACACCTCATTAAGTGAGAACAAAATGTCCCTTGAAATCCCAATTAGCTAGGTTCGATTGTGTATATATAAAGATTAGGTATGTTTTTATTTTGAACAACATATTAAACAAATCTCGCGTTGTAACATTAAAAATAAATAATTTATTTGTTGATGTTTATGGTAAATGTCCTATAACTAACCTATGTAAATGTTTATTTTACCTGATAATTGGTATTATTAGCCCTTTGGGTCTACTAACAAGTTCAAAAGAAACACATTTTGGACCTGCATAAAAAGTACGATGTTCATATCGAGACATCCAATTGGACTCAAACGAAGATCGTGCCAACAATGTTGCGAGCACGAATAAATCAAACTAAATGAGAACAGTCGGCAATTGTGAATCGAATTGTGAACCGTAAATGTAATGGGATCGAGCATCTCACCGGTGTGGTACCGTATTCACCAATCGGTCATGTGCCGATTTGAGTGTTCGCTCAATATCGAAACAACACGTTGCCGTTATGAAGATTATACATGTTACCTTTCCGTTATATATGAAGATAACTTGTGAATAATATATGAAGATTATATATGATGATAATATGTTACCTTCTCGTCATGAAGTTTACCGAGGGACGTCATTTTTTCTTGGGGTTTAAATGAGCCCTTGAACCAGATCATGACGTGTGGTGTGCCAGAAGGTCGTGTTTTACGACAAGTTCTAGTTTAATGTGATTCGTTGTGTAAAGCTAGTCTTATACCCGTTGGAAAATATCGTATTGACCTTTTTCACGTTTTCCGTTAATTGTGTATCACACCGTCAAACGATCGGTGTAATATGAGAGTTGCCACCATGAAGGATGCCTGGCGCTAGGAAATAACGTGGCACAACTTTAAAAGACGCAGAAAAAATGTAATAGTACTGCAGTAAAACACATTGGTAAAGGCTGAAATACGAACGTATTACGTAGGTACCCATAAATAATACCAAGTTCTAAAAATTACTGGACACATGAATGACATCAAGAACATTTGATGATGCATTACTATTGTGTTCTGACAGTTCAGATCAGTCTGCATCTCTGTTGTATTAGATTGAGTTTCATCCCAAAACTTAATTTTCAAATCGTCACAGGAAACTGCGTGTGCAGTGACAGAAACAAAGTATTAGGATATTTTTAAAAAAATTCAAAAAGCGTATTTCTTTTCAATATTCTCAAAAGTCGAACAGAATTAAGAAAAAAATAGGTATTCTTCTTTTAGCAGGCTGCAGGCGCTATATTTCAACAGGTCATGGCTTGCCTATATTTTGCCAGGCATTTCCGTCGACCGCTGTTTGTAATCCACTCTATTCTCCTGAATATTCAACAAACATGACTCTAAGGTATAGTCATGTTTAAGACTATATGATACAGGATATGGTCGCTCGACACCCGGTCATTATACGAAATCATTATACAGCATTTTAGATCTCAAAAGCACCATTATCGGTCCCACATGTGATCCCTCCACCTATCTATGTCACTTGGTCCCAGCATCTTTCAACAGCAAATGTTGATCCATCTTCTTTGTTTGCTATGCTTCCGAGACGCATTTATGGAGTCTGGGCTGTCTCAACGGGGCTTGGCCGCGCCCTCGCCGGCCTCATCGCCTCCTCCCCCGCTGCCACCGTCACCCTATCGCCACGTCGCATTGACACCCCACCGTGTTGCCGCCGTGCCGCCGTGCCGCCGTGCCGCCGTGCCGCCGTGCCGCCGTGCCGCCGTGCCGCCGTGCCTCCGTGCCGCCGTGCCGCCGTGCCTCCGTGCCGCCCGTGCCGAACCGCCGTGCCGCCGCCATGGTACCGTCTTAGAGTCCCGCCATGCCTCCATGCTGCCATGTCGCCTTCTTGCCGTAACGCCGTGCCGCCTTGTCGCCCTCCCGCCGGGCCGCCCTGCCTTTGTGCCGCCTTGTCTGCCCTGCCACCCTGTCGCCTTGTCGCTTCCCCCCCGCCGCCACCGCCACCTTATTGCCACGTCTCACTGACACCCTGCCGTGTTGCCTCCGTGCCACCCTGCCGCCATGCCCCCATGCCCCCATGCCCCCATGCCCCCATGCCGCCGTGCCGCCGTGCCGCCGTGCCGCTGTGCCGCCGTGCCGCCGTGCCGCCGTGCCGCCCCGTGCCGTGTGCCCCCGCCATGCGACCGTGCCGGAGTCCCGCCATGTCGCCATGCTGCCGTGTCGCCTTCTTGCCGTAACGCCGTGCCGCCTTGTCGCCCTACCGTCGCACCGCCCTACCATCGTCCCGCCTTGTCGCCCTGCCATCAGGCCGCCGTGGTGCCTTGTCGCCTCATCGCCGTGCCACCTTGCCGTCTTGTCGCACTGCCACCGTGCCACTTTGTCGCCCTGCCACCATGCCGCCGTGTCAATTTTCCATATCACCAAGCCACCAACCTGCCATCTGTATCTGTACCTCCACGTAAATCTGCCCGCCCTCACAGCCACTTACTCCTCGTCCGGCCCATAGCGCCCCCCCCGTCCCTGCACCGACCATGCTTCACCGTCATCCTATCCCCGCGTCTCCGCCCTTGTCCCCGATCCTCTCATCGGACTCGGGGATCCTCGACTCGCCGATCTCCCTTCCCCCTCCCCCCGACACGCCGTCCCCACTGTTGTCGCCGCCCTCGTCGCTCCCTCAATAACCCCACCTACGCCGCAGCCACCCACGCCAGCGGAGTCCATTTCGGTCAGTGGAACTTCATTGATCGGTCGCGCAATCCCCGGCCCAGGCGACGCGATTCGTCGCCTGCTCCACCTCCGCCGCTTTCTTCTCCTCCTGCCTTCTTTTGTGTGCGAGGAGCAGCCTCTGCCTTCCGCAAGATGGAGCAGGAGACGGGGCATCGATTGAGATGAGATGAAGCGTCCATCACGTGTTGATGCAGCCGTCTGTCCACGGAAGCGTAGCCAAGGAGATTGGATGGCGAATACGTGCGAAGCCTCCGCTTGTCTCCCCCGGGGTTGTTTTGTCTTTGAAATGCTTGGGAAAGTGATGTAAAAATATTGTTACCATCTCTCATGGAACCCTACGCGGTTGGACATCTCTGACGATCCGTGTTCTGTCATGTGTCCTCTCTACTGCTATGCTTTTTTGCTATTGAATACTTCGGCCATCTAAATAAAAATAAATCTCTTTTTCTACTTCCATTTAACTCTATTCAAAAGTAAGCTTTGTGAAAGGAAATGATGACAATATATCCGTCCAAACAATGGTTTGCGAATTGGCAAGAAATATTAGCCCCTTAAACGGTAAAATAAGAAATATTCCATGACATTACAATTTTACGCAAGTGAGATAAAAACAGCTTATGGTTGCTGGATTTTTGGGTGATTAATTTGGGTTGAATAATAGCAACCAATATTACATATCTAAGTTACGAATAGTTACTAACTACAAACACAACCAAGTAAAGGAATGTCAAAACAACCAGCGTCCAGTAAGAAAGCCTTACTTCTGTGATGCATGTGGCTAGCGGCTTCGGTAGTGAAGTTCGTTCGCTAGGTGTAAAGAAATGAAAAATGACCCAACAATGATTGCGGTTGAAACAAAGTGTTTTGCGTTGGCAAAAAAGCACTCCTCTTAAGTGTAGTGCATGTTTTACCCCAGGAGGCGGCAATGTTCCTTCTCAGGTGGAATGCGAGATCCGGTGCCGACCTAAACGACTGCTTTCTGGGGGTTACCTCCTCCAGAGGACCAGGGGAGGTGGCTCAAGGCATCAAATAATAACACTGTAGTGCCTTTCACCGGGAGGTCCTAGGTTCGAGTCCTGACAGTGGCAGGAATTTCGGAACTAGCTTGTCAAGTAGGTCGAGTGCAGACACTGTCTAGAGGAGAATTCCAACGGCCGGCTGCTCTAATCTGTAGCTATCCGTGGTTTATCCGATCAACACCAGACGAATGCCGGCGCAGTACCCTAACAAACGGGCCACGGACCGCGTGCGATCTTTCCTTCCTCTTCCTTGTCCTATCTGCACCTTACACACACTTACTCAAACATGCACACAACCACACATGCCAAGAGACCTGTCGGGAGCTTAGGGTTTGTCTTGGTTGGGGTGGTGCCACGCTGGTGGGAGATACCTGGTTAGGGAAAACCTCTCTAGGCGACAGGTAGGTCGGCGCCGAATCTGACCATCCAGCGGGGGGCAAGATCACCGCCACCTTCTGAGAGAGAAAACATGTACTACACCTACGGGACTAATGACCTTAGCCACTGACGCGCCCTGAAACACTAATCAGTCAATCAAATTCTCAAGAGGAGTATCGCCCCGCAAGCTCTAAGCTCTCGACTGATTTATCGGTGTAATCAGAAGTAATGATTGCGCCCGGTCTGTGTTCCATTTATTAGGAATTTTCTCCAGTATACTTCTGATATTGGCGAGAGAAACCACAAAAAACATGCAGTCAGAAAAACCACCGGCAGAATTCTCCTCGACAGTGGTTGAATTGAATCCAGCTGTTTAGCTAGTGTCTAGGACGTCGAAATGCCTGCGTGGAGAAGTGCCTTGTTGTCTGCTGTGACTTTACTGCAAAAGGCAGACAGAACGCCCGCCCCCCTTTTCACGAGAACATCTGAGACATCTCAGACTGAGCGAGCGAAGATCGTGGGTGAATGCTCCCGCTCTCCACAGCGAATCGTGTCAACACTATAACACTCGTCGACGTCTTGGCCTGGTGGCTCGAGTGACGAATGGGTCCCTTCGTGATGTCTCGCGTTGCGGAACGAGCTGCGGCCTGTTGAGGACACGTCGAAGCGGACACTCAAATGACCACTTCTCGGTTATTTATTGGTATTTCAGATCTTATTGGCCGCAACTGGTTGACAGCTTTACGTCACTAGTGTGTAATTATGAATTAAATGATAATGCGGACGACATTATGGAATAATTGCGGTTTGCTCTGTGGTTATAAATCACAACCTTTTTTTAAAATAAATGAAATACCCATGATATACGCGGGATTCGATTTCACAATCCCACAGTTCGCGCAGAGTCGTTGCTGTTACAACAGTCTACACTAGACAGATCTGTTCTCAGGGTTTTCGACGATATTTTTGGGGAGAAATATTTGTGAGAATTGCTGATTCTTCAGAACGGACGCATTTCATATTAACTCTTCCTCTTCCTTCTTATTAATTTGGAACAATACAAAATAACACAATCGGGTGATTTCCCATTTTTGAGAACTTCTACAACTTTTTATTATTTAATTGGTTATAGATGCTTGTCAGATTGTGCTAAGTTAGTAGTTCAAACACTTTGTTCTAAAAAGGGCCCGATTGAGGAAAATATTCCGGAAGATGTTTCTCGCGGTTCTATATGGTTTTTGGGGGTCTGAATTTTAATTTTATGCTTGCCACTCCGAAAAAGCTCGGCTTTAAGGAAACTATTTTTTTAAACCCTGAACATATTACACCTGTTTCTGTTTCTCCCTTATATTTCCAAAACTATTCGGTTTATCGCAACAGCTACTTTTTACAAAATTAAAGGTGTCATTTTCTACATTTCACTATATCATGATTGAAAATGTGATTTAAAACGTGTCACGAAAAATTCTTAAAACATACCTTCAAGACACCGGTTGTTGTAAATATTTTTTCAGATTTTTTCAATTTATGAACTATAGTTAAAAAATGAAAACTATTTTTACCATTTTCTTGCCTTTAAAACCACTTATGACTTTATTACAATTTGAAACTGACTGCAACAGTTCTGAAATTTATTTTATTTTTGTTATGATTTTATACATTGTTGTAGCTTCAAGGAAAGTTTTATCCTTGATGTATTTACAAATTATTATAGTTTTATAATCCTTTGTATTATACACTAACCATGAGTAACGTAGGTTAACCAATTACTTTAATTTATAGGAATACTGACAAGGATTCAATGTGAAGTAAAACAGAATAGTTTGGGGAATTGATTTTAGTTACCTAACAATTGTCAATGTACAAAAATTTGGTAACAGGAAACCAAAAAATGGTCTAGTTTTTCCAGTGCAAAATACATGTGAACTGTGCATTTAAAGTTAGTACGACACAATCAATAATTTCTGGCTTTTGAAAATTATTACTCTCCGCTCTCTTGCCAAGATAAGATATGAAAGAGTTGTCGTTCTATTTAAATTCGCATCACGTAGTCAGTAGCGTTGCTGATGAATAGGCGACGCGGCAGGAAGAGAAATGTTTTCACTTAATCATTGTGCTCCACAAAATTAATGCATTGGTGTCACGTTGGTAGCAATGTAACAATAAGAGAGGATGCTGCATGTGCAGTATCTCTGACCGGGAGATCCTAGTGTACGAATCCTGAGGATATTTTCATTTTCATCACTAGCAATATACTTTAAGTCGAATACAGCCGCTGTCTGGATAAGAATTCTTGCGGTCAGCTGCTTATATGGGTGGTTTTCCGTGGTTTCTCCGATCAGCGTCAGTTCAATGCCGGAGGAGAAGCTTAACAAGGGGACCTCAGACCGCTCGCGATCTTTTCTTCCACATCCTTGTTTCTCCTCCCCGCTCAGACACACATCCACACACATTCTTATACTTGCTGTCACTGCAGCGCCTCTAACGGGGAGGTCCTAGGTTCCCACTCCACACGGCGGCAGGATTTTCGACACTAGCTCTTCAGCTAGGTCGAATTCAATCGCCGTCTGGAGGAGAATTCTAGCGGCCGACTGCTCTGATCGGTAGTTTTCCGTGGTTTCTCCGATCAACCCCAGGTGAATGCCGGAACAGTACCCTACCAAACGGGCCACGGACCGCGCGCGATCTGTCCTTCCTCTTCCTTGTCCTATCCTCTCCCCTTACACACACACACTAACATGCACTACACTTCCACATATTCCGGGAGACTGTTTGGGAGCTTAGAGCTTGTTCCGGGCTTGAGCGGTGCCCCGCTGGTGGGAGAGTCCTGGTTAGGGGGACACCCCACTAGCCGACGGTAGGTCGGCGCCGGATCTCGCCATCCAGCGGGGTAAGATCACAGCCATCTCCCGAGAAAAAACATGCACTACACTAACGGGACTAATGACCAAAGCAGTTGACGCGCCCGGAAACACGGAAAAATCAATCAATCAATTTTATACTTGCGTGCTCTAAACTAGGACTATTACTCAAAATGAAGTCCTTAACAAAAATTTAGGTAGTTCAAGTAAGATCTACTTCTGTTGTGTCTACCGTAAAGGATGTAATTTGTCCCTCTAAATAAATGTAATTTTCATTTCTTTTCATGTCTCTGGCTCTTATTCATTTTTATTTTCCCCTTGTTGACATTTTGTCCCCATGTCCCCTTGTCCCAATTTTGACAAAACGTCAAAAATCTTCTGCTTGGCAATCTGGCTGTAACATTTACAGAAATTATCCTGTCACATATCATGGGGATATTTGTACCGTGAAAGGTACAGTAACTCGTCACACGATTGATCTTGATGTAGTTCAGTTCGCGCGGGGGTAAAATCATGAAGAGTTGCACATTAATATTTGTATTTGTTCACGTTAAAAAGACGTTAAAGTAAGTGCTATTTGAACACAAGCATTCAATATACTTATTGAAACTCAACTCTGCATAATAATCTGTGTCTAATTGAAAACAAAAAATTAGAACTTACGTCCACGCTGACACCTAAATATTTGTAGATATTTTTTCTTCGATAAAGTATAAACTACCAAAATTTATTTCACACACACAAAATAATTTGTCATTAGAAAGGAACGTATTTTTAGACATCAGAAGAAAAAGCTCAACTTGCAGAGCATTGGTAGGAGTTCTATGGAAACCAGAAAGCTGTCAGCGATAGGAAAGGGAATCGACATTTGCCATGTCGATAGCCTTTCTGCCCAAACGCTTTTTCTCAGAAGTTTGTGTTTATAGCTCGACAGGAGAACTAATTGAGGTTCATTCTTCTCTGGCGAAGTGTATCACGGAGCGAAAATGTTTACTTCGCACTGACGTAAACACTCCCTTCCACTTGATTTTCAGAGCTCCTTGCAATTTGTCTTAGGTGGGTGGGATGGAACTGAATGGCAGTGGTAACAGTGAAACTAGGGGTATCAAAGGCGATTACGTGAAAACACTCTTTTCACGATTCTCAATTAAATCAGAAAAAAATAATTAAATATTTGAATGAAATGAGTGCACGTAACATTATTATTATGATGACGATGTCCATTTAAATATTAGATAAGGTAAGATAAATTTATTTAAATAGCAATTGGGTATAACCCGGTGGTAGCTACACATAAATTAGGTAGTATAACTAACATGCAAATTATATAATAATAGTACAATAATAATAAACAATGGTAAAATAATAATAGTAATAATAATAACAATAATGAAAAAACATAAAAAATGTCTGATTCATAAAACATTACGCTACATTAAGGAAAAGAAAGTTCTATAGTCTAATTCCGCCCTGAATGTTTGTGTGGTCTATTTCGATGCGATACGAACATTTTGCTGAATTGTGAAATGAAGGAGATATACTTTCATGTTGAATACCAGAAAATTTGGTAGCCTATTTGCTTTCTCGGTCTTACAAAGAAATAATCATCTGGAATATCTTTTTACTCTTATCAATAAAGTTTAATGTGATGATTACGGTCGAATCTTACTGATTTGTAGATATCCCTAGCAAAACTGATCAATTCCCAAATTGAATATGTTCTTATATAATTCTCGATGGCTTTCCTTTCTTTGTCAGAGGACCAACATTAATTGATTTACGGACCAGGATGAAGTTTCCTACTATCTTTTCTATTAATCAGAAGTAATAGTGAGCCCGGAAACGACATTCTCTGAGACGTAAAATTAGCATTGAAGAGCAGTTAATTACACTAGGGAAGATTTTAACACTGTCGCATTCCTGTAATCAGCTGTAAGGCGTAAAATTGATTTTAATGGGAACCAAACAGTTTCAAAGTGTCTGTGAGTCCTTCGTGAGTGTGATAAAGAACGGTGCATGAAGGAACCTTCGCCAAGATATGAAAATGGAATTGGTTGCCTGAGAGAATACGGAGAAGACATATTAAACTTGCCCATTAAAACATAAGTTAAGTGATAGACCATCCCATTAATGAAAAACTTTAATTTGCAAAATTGTACATTCATGTTAACGATCTATTGTTGACGTCAGTTTATAGAGCTAATGATTTTTTTAAATACCTGGCGAAAAGAAAGATTGATGTGCCGGTATGGACAGCCAGGGTGGCTAAAGTTGAAGGTCCGTAGATGCCTCGGCTCGAAGGGTTGCGAGTTCGAACTCCGCCTTGGGCAAGGATGTTTGTGTGTGCTTCTGTTGTCCTTACGTAACGTATTACCCTACAATTATTCCAATGAAAATAATCAAAGTGATCGCTACATGTTCTAGTAGTTAAAAAACGACCTTGAAGAATAAAAAAAGATTAATGTGATGAAGTGAATCACTTGGGACCATATATTGCATTCATCAAAGAAAGGTTGATGTGATGGAATAGGAACATTTGCCAAGGCTTATGGTTTTGCATTGTAAATTAAAGAGAAAGTGAACGAAATACCTTAATATTGAAGAGTTTACTCTACGTCATTTTTTTAAATGAAAATTTTAGAATTTTAATTGCGAATAGAAGCGCTTTTAATATACTTCAATGCCTTTGGAGAGTGATAGACAGGTGCAAATTTCAATAAATTAGTGTTTCAAATAGTAATAATAATTCAAATAATTATCTTTTCTAGTATTCATGAGTTCAATGAAAATGGAAACTTAACTTTAAACGGCAATGTTTTTATTCCTTACCTTGCAGAATGTAGTACGACGATATGCATTTTTTTGTGAGTTTCATTTCATTATGTCAACTTCTTATATTAAAACATTGCATAGAGAGAATTCATTTAACTTCATAATATTTCCAATAATGCCTCTCCTTTTTGATCTCAGATAAACGTCGAGGATTTCTCCTGATTTTTCGAATTACGACGCACTTCTACTAAAACGCACATGAACTTTTACGAGACATACGTTGACAGCACGGATATGTGACAGTTACTTCATTACTCTATGATTCGGATAGTTACAGATGTATGTTAAGATGATAGCAATGAGTTGACTTCACACTTAGTAACATTTAGTACCTCCTTTTACGAAATGTAAATGCATATTTATCAGAAACTAAATTCATTTTGTGATTTCAATTATGTAACTAACATGGTCTGGGGTCAGTGAAATGCGGATGTTAAGAATGAAAATAGCGGTGTATTTAACGCAACAGCTGTCTCATATTTACTTTCTCAGTAACGTGGTAATACCGTGGAAGTTACAAGTTGTGAAATTTGTTGAACTGAAACATTCTGTAAAATCAAGAGAATAATCAAATGAAGTTTATTATAGGGCCGCAATCTTTACGTAGTTTTCATCGCTTCTAATTTAAAATCATTGTTGAAACAGTTGAAAGAATAAAAAATTAAAGTGAAACCGCTCATGACCATGATATTTTGACAAAAAATGTTTGAGAACATTTTTTTTCTATCTTGTTCGAATTGTGCATTTGAATGAACCGACGTTGACGAATTATTGTAGATTGTGAATTGCTGTTTGAAGCGCCAGGCGTTACTTAACTATTTATTAATTACAACGGCATTCGACTGGAAAAAGAATGAATTCTGTCTTCAGTTAAAATGAAATTATCAATATATTATAGATATATTATATTAAATTTGAAATTCTAACGGTTTTCTTTAAAAAAGAGCTTTCTACTCAAATTTCGTGTATATTTTTCTTTAATGAAGGTTTGTGGACCCTAGATGTATTATCATTTGCTTGTTGTAACTGGTTTTATGTTAAAAACGCGACATATTAATATTAATAGAATGAGCACTTATCATTTGTTCATTACGCCATTTTCAAGACGCACTACAATACGTAGCCATTTGTTTATTTATTTAGTCAAAAACTGTATGTGACGTATGGGGGAGAAAATCATCTGCGCTAGACTGCTCTATACTGCATTATTTAGTTGTATATCTGGCAATGCGAAGATAGCGAGTTAAGACTGTTTTTAAACGCAAAGTTTAATGAATGTATATAAACGAAATGTTCAGCAATCGCTGAACCACAAATGTCCCTTTACAAAAAGTAATTGATTATAATTATTTGTAATGGATTTCGTTTTTAAATTAAAGTGGATAGCAGGATATCCTACAATAGTCCACTACAACCTACATCTACAGATCTAGGAAAATGTAAAACATTTCAATAACATTTTCAGAAAGATACATAACTATGTGTTCACAGTGAATAGCAATTGTTCCAAAATTTGTAAACCTGCAATCTGATTAGTTTAAGAGTACGAGTACTGAACGTCATGGAAAAACTTTTTTGTGGTTATGGATTTTCCTTATCGCGTATAGGTTGTACTTTTCTGTTGTAACTTTTCTATAGCACTTCCTTTTGTGCTGTAATCGCATGGGTTTAGTCGGTTTTATTCAAAACCCCACCGGTCGCTGCCCCTCGTGGCTGCACTGCCTGTTCCGTCACGCTTAGATGAATTGCGGATTGCATTTGTTTCATTACAGGATGTAACGGAATTTTGGGTAGCCAAAACATGTTGGGATCATAAACCCATACTATTTTTCGGCTGCTCAAACACAATCTTGCAAAATTTGGGCGCAATTCTCAAACGTGTTTGTTAAGCATACGTGACATACGACTTACACGCGTCATTCGTGACGTGTGAAGTTACACAGACACGTGGAAATATAGTGATTTATACACGTCACCTGGTAATTACACCAGTGTCTGAAATGCACGATCTTAAGACTCACACTTTAAAAATGTATTTAAAAAAGTAGACAAAGGAAGACTCAAAGATTAAGGAAGGTAAAAATGAGGATAGTAGAAGAAAGATTAAGGAGTAAAGATTAAGGATGGTAAAACTTGAACTAACAACATAACATTTATTCACGAAGTACAGAACACTTTTCAAAACACAACAACATAACCTGTCTCAAAACTCCACAGAATAAACATCATAAATCACTTTCAAACATCTCTTCTGAAATAACTGACGCTTTTCTTGTTGCATTAATCCCTTTTATCTCTTAAAACGATGACTAATTATTTCCCCTTTCACTACCAGAGCTTATTGTTATTAACGTCGTAGTTTAATGCATCGTACTCTACCATTATTTAGTACCAGTGATATGCTTCTAAGCGTTAATCCATAGTCGACATTTACAACATGTAGACAAAGTATACTGTGTAATCTCCGTTGGGAAAAGTTATCTATCTTTTTTTCCGAGAGGAGGATGTTGGCGATTTGTAAACAAGTAGCCAGAGATCTACGCAATACTTCTGGACGGAGACATATTTTCAAAATACAGAATGATAGAACAGAATTTCACAAAATACCATAAATTCCTAATACATCACGTCAAAATCAACCAAAATATATAAATAAATTATATCTTTTTTAATTTAATGATATGTACTTATGAAGTTTGAATTGATTTTTCCCTGGCATACTTATGGATTGTTGGCTTTTCTGAAATTCTGGTTTTATTTTATTATTTTTTTTGAAT